>PHNY01158247.1:1389-17584 GCA_003724115.2 Anethum foeniculum | reverse complement strand
GACAACAGATTCGAAGCGTTGTCTGATGCGCGTGTCAGACGGCATCGCCATACTCAACGGAATTTGAGGGTATCAGACAACGGTGAAAGCACGTCGTGTGATTCGATTTTCCTTGTAGTGCTTATCCGATAATATTTGAACAATATATATGTATATGTGTTAAGTATAATGAATTATATTGAATATATGTATAGATAAATGGGTTGTTTTTCGTAATGATAAAATTGGCTAAAGTAAATGGGAGCATGCGAGTTAGTATTTAAACACCAGTAACAAGTTGCGCTGAATTGATTATTTTTTATTTGGTTTGAATTCGATAGTATAGGAGGAACATAGAATATTTTACTTTTCAGAAATTAATATATTGGTCATCGGTTACATAAGGGATTTAGATATTTGCAAAAAGGTTCTGAATATTGTATACATTGATGATTAATTACAATTCAGAGATATTATAGTTACAGATTTCATAAATTAGGATAGGATTTATAAGATTGAAGAATGACCAGGGTAATTTCTTTAAAAATAATAAATTTAATGGATCCAGAAACAGCTTCACGAAGATGTGCTAATTTAAGAGAAATGTGTAAATTGTAATAAAAATAAGAATATAGTATAGCAAGTGATATTTAACGAATTTCAGTATCATAAGGCATAAGCGGTCTGACAGATATATAGACATATACAATTATCATACTGAAAAAGTTAAAAGTTAAATCAACCTCATAATATTTGAGGCTAATGATAGATGACGGCTCTATTAGTTATTTAATATTATGAATAACTTCCAATCATGGTATAGTTTCTCTGGAAGGTATCAAGCATGTGTTGCGTAGGCATATTCTTTCAAAAGCGCAAGTGTACGGATATTCCCGTAGTTATTCTGAGCATATGGGATACTACGAATATGCCTTGGAAAGCTTGTTGTATATCCCCGTTGCTATGTTCACTTAATTTGCAGCTTCTAAAAATTATATTCATTTCATATTTTCTTTCTTTGTCTGCATCCCTACATTTTACAAATTTAATTACTCCTATATTTTTTTAACTTAAAATAACCGTCATGTTTTCCTTCATTTATCTCTTTTCTGCAACAAATACATAAACATCAAATTGAGGAGCAATGTCTATTTTTTTTTCTTCATTTGTATGCTTATAACTTACTACCTCTGTCCCTCTGAATTGTATACATAATTTTTTCAAAGTTCGACACGTATTTTAAGATGAATATAAAGTATATTTCCGTAATTCATTTTTAAAATTATATGCATTTAAGGATAATCATTTACATATATTAAATGAGTGAGAATCGAAAAAATACGATATCAATGTCTAATTTTGTCCAACTTGTAATTTATTAAATCCAAATTTGATTTCGATGACATTTGTATGTATGCTTGCTCAAACCCCACAACACAAACTATTACAGTTCTTACTCGCATATAAAGACTCCACAACTGTCTGTCTCTTCCTAACAGCAAATCCAATAGTGTCCTAAATTCATGTCCTAAACTAGAATTTAAAGCATTTTGTACGAATGGATGCTCCAACAGTGTCCTAGTTGTGCCTTAAAATACTAGGACATCTATCAAATGCCTCATTTTTAAGGCATGAATAGGCATGTCTTATTTCATTTCTATCAATAAAAAATTTAGTTCCCTCTTTTTTTATCCATAATTTCTCTCTCATCTTTTTCCCTTCCCTCCAATTGTAATTCAAATATAATATTATTTTAATAATAAGGCACAATTATAAGACATGTTGTTGGAGTTGGAGTTGATATACAAAAGTTTTGTCTTAAATCACTTGTACACTATATTTTATTATATTTATAAGGCTTATAGCAGACCCTTTTGTACTTGCTCTGACACAAGTCTTTAAATATTATACGCTTCTACTAACGTATACTGGAAATCAAGACTTCCTACGTAATTTTCTTTGTCAACAAATTGTTATCTTGTTTTTGATGTAAAAATCTCCTGCTTAGCTCTTTGAAATGTCGTCGGAGAAGCTTCTGGCCGGAGAATATGAACCGGTGGCACGATCATCTTCGTATATGAATTGGACATCAGAGCAGACTGGAATATTTGAGGAACTTCCAAAGGCTAGAATAGTTTCAGTATCTAAACCAGATGCTAGTGATTTTAGCCCACTTCTTCTATCCTATACCATTCAGCTTCAATACAAACAGGTTTCTTTACTCACTTCCTCTCTGTCTTTTATCATTTTTTAGTAGTTAAAATTTCAATTAATACAAGTTATATATTTATTCAAATTATGTCCATGCACATAAAGATAGCTTTGTATATGGTTTTAAAGATGTATGGTTACTTTGTCTAAGATGAATGATGATGATGTCATAAATATAATATACATTACAAGGAAATGATTAAAAATATATTTATTAGAGCACATTCTCAAGAACCTAATTATTAGTTGTATTCATGTTGTTGTGTATCATGTAATCTATTTGTTATAAGTTGTTACTAGTGTAATGTCTGTGTAATTGTAGGTTGTCAGTGTTTGTTATCAGTCATTTGTGCCAGATGAGCCTGATGTTTGTTTGATTAGAGAAGATTATTCTTAATTAACAGGCCACATGCTCATTTATATAATACTTCTATTATCTATAAACTGGTAAACTATGAAGAAACTAACTTGATTCAATGTATTTTGTGTGCTAACATGATTAATAGATCTGAAGAGCATACATCTCTTTTCAATTAGTTCTCTATTGCTTATGAAGCTTTCTCGATCCATTTAACGTGTTTGGTGCTTATGGTCATAGGTACTTTAAAGATGCCAATCCACATATATTAGAAAATTTTACTGGATTTTAGATTTATGAATTGCTCTGACTTGAGTTCTCTCACATATGTTTAGCAATAATTGGGGGGGATCACTTTCAATTTACTTTGTTCTGATTTTATGTTCCAAGATCAATCATAAGAAAATGCTGCCTTAAATATGCTTTCAGTTGGATATCTGTATGGAGGTTAGAATTTGCATGCAGAATGAATAACTTGATTCACCTAGCAAAATCCAATATCGTCCAGATTATCATTTTTCATTAAATTATGTGCTTTTATCATTGCAGAGTGTTCAACTTCCAAGTTTTTGAGTCTGGACTTGCTCCATTTCATTTTATTTTTCTCTGAAGTAGGTACATTGGGCATGTTCTTCTTCAACAACCAGAAATATATTTAATTTTGTCCCAACTCTACTTTGCAGTTTACATGGCATTTAACAAAAAAGGCTTCACAAGTTATCTATTTACACTTTGCATTAAGAAAACGAGCAATAGTCGAAGAATTCCATGAGAAACAAGAGCAGGTAGCTTTTCGGTCTTCCATTACTTTTACTTTTTTTAAATTGAATTTCAGATGCCCTTAACCATGAATGACATCCCTTGTTTTTCTTTTAGTTTGAAAGTTGTACAAATTTATTTTTGGTCCTATTCTGATTAGTTTATATATATTTGGGGTAAGGTTAAAGAATGGCTCCAAAACATGGGAATAGCAGAGCAGACGGCTGTGGTGCATGACGATGATGAACCTGAAGATGGAGCAGTTCCTGTTTGTACCGAAGACAGTGCTAAATCTAGGTTAGTAGTAGTACAGTAATTCTACTATTACATATTTTTGCTCCTGAAGTTCTTAAAGAATTTGTTCGTTATGCAGATATGTTCCATCCCGGGCTGCACTGCCGATTATCCGTCCATCACTAGGCAGGCAGCAGACAATTGCAGAGAAAGCAAAAGTTGCAATGCAAGGGTACCTTAATCACTTTTTGGGGAATATGGAAATCGTAAACTCCCGAGAGGTACTTCCTAACACACATATAGACCAAAAAGCGGAGTGACAAAACAATATGCAGCATAAGAAATAAACAACCTTTTGCATACCAAGTCGAATCTGGAATCAGCAGTTGCAGTCAAGATATTTTTTCTAGTAGATCATGTTAAAAACATAAAAACTATCAAGGTTATGTCTTCTCTAATCTGTTCCGCCGTCCATGACAGTTAGAAGCTGATGAATTTGAATTGCCAAACCCTCTATAAGATGATAGATAGTTATCTAATAATAATATCAATCTAATTAACTTTATCTTCTTTATAAGTGGAAAGATTATAACCAATCCCTTCAAATAAGCATTTTCCCAGGGACCTCCAGAGTCCAGTATTTAGGTTCCTTTAATGTGCTGCAACAAATTACCTGCTTTTTATGGAAAGAGTATATGTCTGTATGTCATTTCTTTTCTTGGTTGTTTCATTTTAACAGCCCTTTAGCTACAAGTAGACAATGTTGAAGTACTTCCTAAATTTTGAGGACTGATCATAATATGCAGTACAAATATGTTGATTGTGCTTTCCAATCTAGACAGCAGTGGTTTGGTACTAATAATTTCATAAATATCCTCAAGCATTTAAATTAAACTCTTGGATATGCATCAAAATTACACAGAACACATATAAAGTGACAGGTCCTATCTTCTTTGCTAAATAATGTACTTTCCTGCAGCTTCTTAGCACATATTCCATTCTTTCTTTGTGAATTCATGTTTTCATCTAATTGTAAATATAATACTTGATAGGTCTGCAAGTTTTTGGAGGTTTCGAAGCTATCATTTCTACAAGAGTATGGCCCAAAGTTGAAAGAAGATTATGTAATGGTTAAGCATCTTCCAAAGATTTCAAGAACTAATGCTGAAACAAGTGGTTGCTTATGCTGTTGGTCTTGTTGTAACAACAAATGGCAAAAGGTAAGGATTTCAGGAACTAAATTAAAGTTGGTGTACATGAGGTGTTGTCACTCTATGCACCATAATTTGTTTATTTCTTCATCCATTTTACTAAAAAAAAAAATTAATAATTTTCAATTGACAACTCATCTTACCTGTTTCTCGAAATAAGCAAACCCTGTTTTTACGGATTCTTTGAGAAAATGAGTGTAGTTTGCTTTTTAGCTTTCTCCCTACTTAGAAGCTCATGTATATGAAAAATTCTAACCAAACCTAGTAAGTACGTATATACCAGTCAACTTATAAGGTAGTAAAACTGTTGTGGCCATACATGCTACCCCTGTTGAGTGCAGTGGAATTATACTTTTAAGTTCCAGGAGAAAGGAGGGAGTAAATAGATGTCGATATGTTATATCGATATTACTCAACTTTTTACCACAAGGAGCCTTGGAGTACATTAGTATTTTGCACTGTACTTCACCTTATGGAAGTGCTATGTCATATAGAAACATCACTAAGATACATGTATGTTCCACTTGTGTTAATCTGTTGCCTTTTACCATTGTATTTAAAATTAGTTAGTAAGGTTTCATTGCAAATAGGTATGGGCTGTCCTGAAACCCGGATTCTTCGCATTGCTGGAAGATCCTAACAATCCCAAACTTCTGGACATAATAATTTTTGACATGCTACCAACTTCAGATGGGAACGGAAAGGGTCAAGTATATTTGGCTGAAAGAGTAAAGGAACGCAACCCACTGCGCTATGCATTCCAGGTTAGTTTGTCCAGCCAACCATGATTTGTTGATTGTTATGTTGTACAAAAATAAATAAGAAAAAGGAAAGTTTATTAAATTTAGCAAGATTATCTTCTTTCTCCACTGTGTATTTAAGTAAATGAAAATGTGTGTTAGTTTTATATTTGTTAATTAGCAGTAGATATTATAAATAAAAAGGGCATATCCCAAGTTCAAGCCATGTACAAGCCACTTGGTCATAAGATCATAGTTCTCAGATCATGAGTAACAATACCAATCAAATTCAGATTCCAATCAAGTTCCAAAACAAACAAACAGTTTAACACACAAAGACTTAATTATTTGGTTCAGAGACTTTAATGGATAGTTCTTTGGCACGCTTTTTTGTTGGACAAGTCTTCACCCTAAAGGGTCCTGCAATCTGTGATGTAGAGGTCCCATTCTCATGTTGTTGGGTACTGCTAGAGCCACCACAATTTGCTGGTCCCTCCTGAATGTATATCTAGTGAGTCCTGGAGTTAGTTAAGAAGCTGGGATGATTTCCGGCTACTATCTTCTTCCATTTGGTCCATAGGTTCCTCATCAGTCCGTTGTCCATAGCTCTGATCATGTGAGGCTACTTCTCCTTCCTCCAGGATTATCTTCGTAAAATCCTGGAAGTTAATGGGAGAGTCTTGGTTACTGTCATCCTCCTCACATCATTGGAGAAGTTGATGGTAGTAGTGCCCTGATTACTAGAAATATCATTCTTTCTTGAGGCAGTGCTTCCTTAAAGGACAAAGATATTTCAACATTACTAAGATACTTTTAATAGCATTAGCAATTACGTCAAGATCAATAATTGTTATGTTTTCATCAACATCCTGATCTTTTCCAACGGAGGAGACAGGTTTTGGTAACATTTAGATCCATGATCAGGGGATTTTTGCTCCGAATAGGAAATGTGGGATCCATGGTTGCAGATGCAGTATCCACATTTTGGTGAAATTTCTACAGAATTGGTAGGAAGGTTTTTAATTGGGTAACCAGTATTAACGCAATTTGTGAGAGATTGGATATCTGGGTATAAGCGTTAAGCTCCTTTTTGTGAGGGATTTTGGGAAGAAATAAGAAATTCAGGTGAATGAGTAGAGGTAATTGAGGTCTTAAATGAGTTTTGGAGTGAAAGGTTATGGAAACCTATAGGATCTACAGTATCACATAGGATTGGTAGGAAGGTTTTTAATTGGGTGACCAGAATTAGCGCAATTTGTGAGAGATTGGATATTTTGGTATAAGCGTTATGCTCCTTTTTGTGAGGGATTTTGGGAAGTAACAAGAAATTCAGGTGAATGAGTAGAGGTAATTGAGGTCATAGATGAGTTTTGGAGTGAAAGGGGATAATAATCTTTTCAAATTAAAATAGCTTTTACAAAAAAGGATGAATGTAATCTGTCACATAGAATCATGGTCCTTATAAAGGGATTATAATCGTTTCAAATAAATATATCTTTTATAAGAAATTCTTATGTTCATTCTGTTTCAGAATTGTTTATTACTTCTGTTATTCATTTCTTTTTTTCAATATCTGGAACTATTATAAGGTTTCTAGTGGAAACCGGAGTATGAAGTTAAGAGCTGGAAGTCATGCTAAAATCAAAGACTGGGTATCTGCAATTAATAATGTCGGTTTTAAACTTCCTGAAGGTTGGTGTCATCCTCATCGGTTTGGTTCATTTGCTCCGCCGAGAGGCTTGACTGAAGATGGCAGTCAAGCTCAATGGTTTGTTGATGGACAAACTGCTTTTGAAGCAATTGCATCAGCAATAGAGAACGCGCACTCGGAGGTTCGAATTCTGAAACTTCTATATATAAAAGTAGTATGTAAATGTTTGAAGTCGACTATCCAAAGACTTAAACTGGATTTTGCATGCAGATATACATTACTGGGTGGTGGGTTTGCCCCGAGCTTTATTTGAGGCGACCATTTCACTCTCATGCCTCCTCTCGACTTGATGCTCTACTTGAAGCTAAAGCTAAGCTAGGGGTCAAGGTGAGGATGATTAACAATGCATTTAGTTAATCTTTTAATGAACCTTTTCATATATATAAATATATAAAGAATATCATAGACTTATCTTAGTGAATTGCCTGGAAGTTTTGGATTGGAGATTTTTAACCTGTCTACCTCTGCTGAAATATTTGCTTATTGAACTTCAAATTATTCAACACACATATATACAGTTTAGTACAAATAGTTTTCTACTGTCAAAATTTTTAAAATCTTGATGTTAACTTGAAATATTTTGCTCCAATCTAAGTGCATATGCATATGCTTCACATACCATGCAGCTTTTAAATTTGCAATCTTACTATACAAACATGATTGACTTAATTTTTTTTTCTGTTAAATTCCTTACATGTTTTATTAATACAAAATCTATGTCAAAAATGTTGTTACATTTCACTTGACCCTAAACTTTGTTATATTAAATTTACTGTTCTGCAGATTTATATTCTTCTGTACAAAGAGGTTCCTCTTGCACTAAAGATCAATAGTTCATACAGTATGAGAAAGCTTCTTCTTATTCACGAGAACATAAAAGTGTTGCGCTATCCTGATCATTTAGCAACTGGAATTTATTTATGGTATGCAGATACAGATTAGCCATACCTAACTTCCGCATAATTATTGTATTTACCTAAATATCATGTAGATCAACATTTATATCGCTACTATAAATTTTATTTTTGAGTATGTGTAGGTCGCACCATGATAAAATAGTCATTGTTGACAATAAGATTTGCTTTATTGGAGGACTTGATTTGTGCTTTGGTCGATATGATACTCTTGAACATAAAGTGGGTGACTACCCTGTTCATACTTGGCCCGGAAAAGACTATTACAACCCAAGGTACATTCAATAAACTTTTATAGCAGTATAGGGATTCTAAAATTTTCAATTACTAATCTCCTCAATTCTGTAAGACTGAGAAATTTCGAATTAGAATTTCGTTTATTAAAGATCTGGATTTAATCATTCCTGCTTTGGAATCACAGAACATTTAATTGAAGAAAATACAGTTTTTATGTGTTTTCACTTGCTGCATTGATAACTTGGTCAAATAAGTTATGTGTGTTAACATATATAATATTATATATGTTAACATTTTTATATATGTTAACAATGTGATGGCCAGTGTTTAGAACTTTGGATATTTATATACTAGTTGTTCTTGTTTGGTTAGGGAATCTGAACCAAACAGTTGGGAAGATGTCATGAAAGATGAATTGGACCGTGAGAAATATCATCGTATGCCATGGCATGATGTCCACTGTGCTCTTTGGGGACCACCATGTCGAGATGTTGCTAGGCACTTTGTTCAGCGGTGGAACCATGCAAAGGTGGACATTAAACTTCCTCTAGATTTTATAAGTGTAATTTTAATCTATAAATTATTTTTTTTATTGATGCAGAATAACAAAGCTTCAAATGAACAAGCAATACCACTACTTATGCCACAGCAACATATGGTTCTCCCACATTACATGGGACAAAGCAGAAATATAGACATTGAAAGTCAAGGGAATGAAGTCAAGGATAAAGATATCAGCACGGGCGAATCCTTTTCTTTCCCCTCTGAAAGTATTCCATTGCTCTTACCTCAGGAAGCTAACCAAGTAGAGAGCAAAAGTACAGATAGCAACCTGAATGGCTTCCAATGTACTGGAATTGATCAGAATGAGATTGATTCAAAAGATCAGATATGTAATATGATAATGGAAGACGGGGAATTTCCAAATTCAGATGACTGGTTAAATGTTCAAGAGCTAAGCTATCAGGTTGCCTCAACCAATGACGCTGCACAATTGGGTCCCAAGACCAAATGTCATTGTCAGGTTAGCTTTTTTATCTTGGTAGTGTAATAATGTATGTTTTTTTTCAGGCACCAAGTGTAATTAATTCCTAACCTCCATATTATATAATATCGGTGCCCAGTTTTGACACAAATTGAGTTAACATTAGAGATGTATTGTTTCAGAGGTACAAGATGTTTTCGAAATGGTCAAAAGTTACATTTCAAGACTGTATATGCATAACAGGATGTGCCTAGATGTCTCTTTTGTGAAATATACTGCCTACCAATTGCTTTTACACTTTCATTCATGTTTGCATCAGTGTTACATTTTATGTGTAGGTTATTAGAAGTGTCAGTCAGTGGTCAGCTGGAACAAGCCAAACTGAAGACAGCATCCATAGAGCTTATTGTTCTCTCATTGAGCAAGCAGAACACTTTGTCTACATTGAGGTATCATAGCCAACATCATAGAGTTATTTACTTACGATCAAAATTTTGCTTCATGTTCGCTTTTTGAGTGAGGTTGAAGTTTTCTTTGCAAGACAAGGGTCCTATAGGTTTAAGGATATGGTTAGTGAAATGATTCCGTGGATATTGCTTCTCATATATGAATTCAGTATCCGTACAGTGTTAGTGGAGATGTATTGCAATTACTGGCCGTAATAGGATCCAAATTTATACATGAAAAAACTTTCCTAGCTTCCTTCCCGTTTTCGCCAATTGCAAAGAACCTTACAGCCTTACCCATTCTTGGCATAATAAAAGGAGACACTTTCTGACAACTACGGAGTTCATCAGTAACATAAATCGACAGGTTTTATTAAGAAAATAAGCAATATCAAGAGCCATTGATCTAGAACTAGAATTTGACTCACAGATGAATCAAGTGGGAATAAATTTGTTTTAAGGATAGATAGATAGAGAATAATCTTTATCTGTCAATGGATTAGTTGAATATGTTAAATTACTACTCTACATCTGACTTTTTTCTTTAGTTTGAACGAAAAAGTTATGTATCTCAAATTAAGAAGTGACTTATTTGTTTACTTGCAGAATCAGTTTTTCATATCAGGCCTTTCGGGCGATGAGATCATTCAGAATCGTGTGTTGGAAGCCATATACAGACGTATTATTAAAGCAGGCAAAGAAGAAAAGGCTTTCAGAGTTATCATTGTCATGCCACTTCTTCCCGGCTTCCAGGTGTTGTTTCTTGTTTCAATAAAACAGCTTCTAATTTAATTATTCCTTTTCTTCTATCAACATGATATCTGTACAAACAGGGGGGTCTGGATGATGGTGGTGCGGCAACTGTAAGAGCTCTAACACACTGGCAGTATCGAACCATTTCCAGAGGGAAAGATTCAATATTGTACAAGCTTAATGCTTTATTGGGCTCTAAAACAGATGATTACATATCTTTCTATGGTCTCAGAACGCATGGAAAACTTTGTGATAGTGGCTCTGTGGTGACAAGTCAGGTAATCTGACTTATTAATACACATATAATATACATAAGAGTAGTGCTACATCTACAAAATTGGATACAAAATTCTTGCACAAAATGATGTGGCATATGAGGTGGGGTATTTTAATTGGTGCTATTGATGTGAATACAGGGGGCCCATTCCAATCAAATTTTGACACATATAATTTTGTGCAAAATTTTGTATCCCATTTTGTGGATGAAGCATTTCCCTATACATAAATGTGTAAATATGTACATACGCAAACATACATAAAAACGTATAAGGGTTTTGGGTGTTAACTTCCAATATGTTTATGTGTCATCCGCATCATGTTACTCTCACTCTTAAAAGATACCAAAAGTTTAACTCCTATTCTAGCCTTTTTTGGAATGAATTGAACGCATTATATAGGCAAAAATCAAAAGTTTATGCAAAAAAACTGAAAATAAATGGATTTTGTTAATACTAAGTTAATTGTTGTTATCGATATCATGCAGGTGTATGTACATAGTAAATTGATGATCATAGATGACCGCGCTGCATTGATCGGTTCATCTAATATAAATGATAGAAGTTTACTTGGATCAAGAGACTCCGAGGTAAAGCTTTAGTATATTTCTAATATTACTTAGATAAGTTCTGTCTAAAAATGGTGTGCACTAGTTTTCAACATGAAGACAAAAATTAAGGTAATAAAACTTGTTTAGAAATGTCATGGACCCATTGCAATATTTCTTCATTATACTCCAAAAATTTTGTCAATTCCCATTGTTGTTACTGTCGATGAAACTTAGATAGAGTAATATAGTTGTGCAGTCCTTGGATAATTTAAATATTTCTTTCGAACCTCTGAAGTATTAATTACTTAATATTAATCTCTGGTATGTACATAATTGTTGATCATTCTTAAATTTTTTTTCCGGAAAGAAGAAACGTTAATTTTGACACTGAAGTTGTTGCTTTAGATTGGAGTCCTCGTCGAAGATGAAGATTGGGTAGAATCATTTATGAACGGACAGCCTTGGAGGGCAGGAAAGTTTGCATATAGTCTTCGAATTTCCCTGTGGTTGGAACACCTTGGTCTCAATCCTAGTGAGGTCAGTAATACTGAACTTTTAGTATCATCTTTAAAAGTTCAAATCATTTCTTATAATTTCAATATAACAGTTTACCGCCATCATCTAAATTCACATATATGTGTTATTGATTGAATCTTACTCTTATGAGTTTTTCTTCTATAATGATAAATTATCCTATACAAATCTCAGAATAATCTAATCCGAGACCCTGTGGTTGACACTACATACAGAGATTTGTGGTCAGCGACTGCAAAGGTGAGAATCATATTGGACTTTTGACTATTAATTTGGCTTTTTATTATTTATGTAAAAGATTCTAGAAGAACAATGCAGAAATTAGATGCCATGTAAATGGAACTTCCAGTGATAGTTCAGTTGCAAGTTATTACTCTTTCTGTTTACTTGTCAAGAGCTACAGCGGCCTTATCTAAAGTGATCATTACCATTAGCCAAACACATACATGCAGACACTCAGGCTAACATATAGAAGTATTATGGTTTATATAAACTTGTTCTGTCAGATAGACATTTTTCTTCCCTTTATTTGAATTAGTACACATGAATTATTGTACTGTTGCCACAGTTTGAGTAAACACCTGAATTTCTGGACATTGTCACCTTGTTCTTTAGAGTTTAGCAATTGTCTCGCATTTAGTCTCTGTTGTCTGGCTTTGTTAGCAGTACTATGTTTTTCTAATACTTTTCTGTTCTAATCCTTTTAAGGAGTAAGTTTGCCTACCACAATTTATTTCATTTTCTCATATTTAGTCTCTTATCTTATCTAATGAAATACTTTGCATCTGGCAGAAAAATACAAAGATCTACCATGATGTTTTCTCTTGCATTCCAAACGACAATATACATTCCAGGTACCGGTGTGCTATGACAACCCTCTTACTCTTGTACTTTTTATCATTCTTAAATCCCCTATAATTTTTTAACTCACATTTATGTAATGTAGATCTGCACTTAGACAAAGTGTGAGTGATTGGAAAGAGAAACTTGGCCTAACGACAATTGATCTTGGGGTAGCTCCTGAGAGACTGGAAATCACAGAAAACGAAGAAACCAAGGTAATTGATACAATGGAAAAATTGAGGTTGACTAAAGGATTTCTTGTATCTTTCCCCTTAGAGTTCATGTGCCAGGAAGATTTGAGGCCTGTGTTCCTTGAAAGCGAGTTTTATGCTTTCCCTCAGGTCTTTTACTAAATTTGACGGTATGTTGAAGTTCTTTACACCATTATGTAGATACCACTTCTAATAAAAGAAAAGAAAAAAAAAATCAGGAGAGTCTTGGAGTTGGGTTTGAGTACATTAGAAGAGTGTATATGCTTCATCATTTGTTAAAGATTGTACCTAGTTCACAATACTTCCACAACAGCAGGTCTGAGGAAGGTCCTCATGTATGCACCCTTAACCTTAAATTTCAGAAAGAGGCTGTATTCAGGTGTTTGAGCCTTGATGTAGTGAATATCCTTCTGGTTGGTCATTTGATATCCTGACATAAGTCATAGGTTTTATCTAAGGGCCTCACTATGTATTAGCGGGGAATATAAGATTGCAGATTCGCAATCAGCTAAAGTGGCAAAGCTGTGTTATCTGAGGAATAAAGTGTACAGCATTAGGCAAAGGAGAAGAATCCACGTACATAATGACATTGATGCCACTGCTATTTGTAACATATTAGCATTATCATTTTACTGGAAACCGAATTTGATTTGTTAATAACTCAATAATATTCATTCTTTTGCACAATCTTTTGTATTGCTTCTCATTCATGAAGAAATGTTCATTTGACAAATTTGATAATTCGTTGTCATTTACTCATTTACTTGCACGAACAATATTTTAAACAGCTTAATGCCATAGTAATAATTTAAAAGAACAATTGCAATAATAGCGATACAATTTTTCTATCTATTTTTTTTAAAATTATTTGTTTCCTGAATTTCTTCTGTGCCATGAAGTTGCAAGGCACGAGTTTTTTGTGCAGTAATAACAATAGCTCAAGCAACGGTGGGTGATGCTAGGTTTTGTTTGAAGTAAAAATGAGAAAAATTGAAACTTAGGTTAAAAACAGATGCCAACAATACAAATTTCATTTCATTTTCATGTATTCATCTTCCTCCTAACTAAACTTGGCGTGAATGAAAATTTCAAAGTATCCCGTAAGCCAAAACAACAGAGGAATGTAGTTTACTAGTTTAGCTTGCTCAGTACAATTTTAAAACCTATTTTGGAATAATTACACCGTAAACATCACGAGGTCATGTTTGACTATGAAACGTAAGACATGTAGTGCCTCGCTTTTACATTTCATGCTCGAACAGCTACTCGATCACGAGGTCACCAGGTCTGGTGTTGATGACACAATTGCAACTACCAGTATCCTTGGGCTAGTTTCATATGCATGCTTTTTTTTTTTTTTTTCTTTATTCATTTCATTCACACCTTGTACCGTTGTATGTTTCTTCCCCAAAGATTATACATTGGTTTGTTAGAATATACTAATATTTTGTTCTTTCTTTGTCAAGTACCTTAGTTCTAGCTTGTATGGATCATATATCCCTTTTGATACGATACCTTCCCTTGCGGGGTAATATCAAGTTTTCTTCGTCTTGAAATCCTAATGAAATATGATCAACCTTATTTAAAACAACATACTGTTTCTTTTGTACGTAACTAGCTCTATAGCCCGTGCAATGCACGGGCATGTTCTAGATTGCACTTATTTTATTTCCAGTTATTGACTGTATATTTATATTATTGCCCAGTGGACAGATGATGTATTTGTTTGTATATATTATGAGCAATTTTTGGAGTGGGGTGATATTGGTGAAAGACATGTTCTTCGACATTTAACATTAAGCTGAACAACATATGTAGTAGTATTTTTTGTTGTACACTGCCGAGGGCGATCCATGGAGTTGTTGTAAAAATGTTTGTGGTTGTTTTTACTACTACAGGTTATAGTAGTTTGTTTACATATAATTTTGTTTTATAATTTTTATTTGAATTTAAGTCTTCTTAAATTTTTATTCTTGACCTTAATAACTCTTCCCCTCCTTCATTTAATATTAATAAATACACTTTTTGGAACATGCTAAGCGCCTCCTAGTTGCATTTGATACAGAAACATTATCAATATTATCCGTTTTAATCGATACTATTCTTCACGCTTTGGCGTGTAATATATATGTTTTATAAATAATATAAGCTAAAGCTTACAGTGTCTCTTTTATTAATTAATTCATAATTTTTTAATATTTCAAAGAAGTAAGCAGCAACACTTGAAAAAGAGAATGAAGTATTAATCAGTTTAGGCGATTAGGTAAAATAAGAATATATCTTGAAGGTCCATTACTTAGACACGGTGTAATCTTTAGCAAGTGTCATGCATGGACATCCTCTAAATATGTACAAAACATAGATTTGTTCAGAATTATTTTGGGTATTTGTAGGTTAGAAATGTGATCAGAATTATTTTGTGTGTTTATGTGTTAGAAATGTGATTAATGAGTAGTAAGAGAAAATAATCGATATACCCATTTTTAGGTATACATTGACTCAATATACATGTTTTCGGTTTGTTACCCACCTAATGTGCTAACCACAATAGCGAATCTATTTAGGTTAATATACGCAAAAATATGTTCTCATCTCTCCCCTCAACCTCATCCTTTTCTTCTTTTTTCGTCATAGCCTTCTCCAGCAACCTCTCTCAATGTGGTTCTTCCTCTTTTCTCTTTCTTGTCCATATTTACACTTATACTTGGTAACTTGCTGTTACGAGTAACTGAATGAACTGAGTCATATCAAATCTCACTTAACACCATTGATTCTCCACCGTCTTCGGTTAGTGTTATTCTTTTTGACCATGCCCTTATACTCATAGCTTTGTTGGATAATTTAAAGACTTGAATAGTAAATATACACAAATTTATTGGAATAGATGTGAGTTTCACTGTCATATCTTACGTACATGGTTACCCCCCTCATAGAGTAAGCACTGTTATTTCACGTGTACGCCGTTACCTCTATTGTATCAAAATTACACGAAATTCTGTTTAGCGTATGAATGTAATGCGTTGTTGATGTTCGCATATGAGAGTTGATTTAATATCTAGATTTACGTTGCACAAAGATACGCTCATTGGCTTGACGTATTTAGTTGATACGACACTTGGTTTTCCGCGTTTGCTCGGCATTTTGGTCACTTTTATCCCATATTCAGCAATTTTAGTTATATAGGGCAATTACTCATAAAATAATATGATTTTGTAATAAAGTTTCTCACATATAGTTATTGA
>PHNY01158245.1:17721-36138 GCA_003724115.2 Anethum foeniculum | reverse complement strand
AATAATATTATAATTATTACCTATAATTATTAGTAACCCACCAATTACATTTTTAAACTAATATGCAATATCAATTTAATTAAAATTAAATTAAAAAGTCATATAATATTGAAAAAAAAGCACGTGCATCACACGGGTTCTAAGCTAGTATTATATAATTATAAAAGTTAGAATAAATTATATCATTAAAAAGAGCATGTTGTTTAGTTTAATATGTAACTTTCAATTTTTTTAAATAATAGATAGATAATTTGTAATATTTAATCAAATATTGGTCAATTTGACTTCTCGAAAAGCAAAATGAACATTAAATAGGGACAGATGAGTAACTTTTATTAAAATCAAGCATGGGCCAAAAATTCGGTCAAGAGTCTTAAGACCTTTAATTTTCCTATTACGACAAGGAAAATCAGGTCAACATTTTCAACCAATAAACACCGACCGTCACATCTGTCGGTAAAGTCGTCGGAGTAAGCTGACATGGAGGCCAGTGCAACAGTTAGTCAACAAGTTTTGACATTTCAGTCGCAATAATCGATCGTTTTTATATTAATCAGTTACCAATCAAATTGTGATCGGTATAATTGATCAAAATAAGTTGATCCGATGTTATGTCAACGGTCAGTCAAACAATATTAATTATGGTTGTAATAATCAGTCGTTAAATATTAAGTACCGATCAATATTGAAGTTGGATCGGTATTTACTTTGTAATGTGCCGATTACAAAAATCAGTCATTTTCTCCCCTAAAATTTGTTCAGTCGGTATTATATGATCGGAAAAAGCCATGAACCTTGTAGTGACATCTCTGATTTTTATACAACTGAACATTCTGAATACTCCCAGTTAGTGAGCCAAAAAAATTCATGCGCTACATATTCGCCTACACAAATTGAATCCAATTTTATTGGAAGGGTTGAATGAGTTTGTAAGTTTTTTTTCCATAAAACATGTAAAAACATAAAGTTAAAACTTGTACTCTCTTTATTAAAATTAGAAAATGATGAATGTTTACAAAATAAATCTCCGTCTACAGATGTTTTTACAGATGTGAAGGATCTTTTGGCCTCAATTACGTAATGGTTCGGTGAGAACGTCCTATATAAAGCGCAATAACATATAGACAGAGATACTAAAACAGTAAAACAGAAAAGGAATAGTTCATATCGGAAGCTTTAACTTTTAAATACAGAATTTCGATTTATTAATTGAGTTTTATGCAGGTATGAAGAAGGAGATTACTGGATAGAGTGGGGTCTGGCAGGTAGGTCCAGCCTTTTGCCACGTGAAGTAAGAGATTTCCAACGTGGCAAAGAAGAATCAGTTGTTTGCTTTTCCTTTTCATCAATCCATCATTTGGTGCTTTTCCCTACTTTATAAGTTTTATTTATGTTCTTTTCTTTATTTTCACCTGAAATATATTAGTAGTTCTACTATACATATACCATCTGAGCACTGTGGTCATTTTTAGATGATTTTGGATGATTGTTGTGGCATTACATAAAATGAAAATTTTGAAAATTGTCTTCATCAAGCGCTTGAGTATATGAATTTACTACATTTTCCTCACAAATCAGCAGTATAACATAAAAATTCAGTATTATTGATTACTGTTTTGATATTTACGATAAAATATGTTATAACAATTATCCGGGAATTTCAGACTCTATCCCGTATGCTTCTTCTTTTCCATTTTTGTCATACTTGTTACTACTTCTGTTCACACTGTTGCTTTATGATTATTGTTTTGTCTGTTTCACAGGTGTTTCCAGAGACACACTAGGAACATTTTGGATAGAAACTAAAAGTCATGTCTCTGATGTGAATCGGATCTAATTGAGTCATTGTTATCATAGAAGAGGAGATGCTAAAGCTTAACTAGTCTCGCAGATTATACCACCGTTCGCTTAGTTTTTGTCACCACGGGAAGAATAGAAGGTGCTAGGCTTAGTCTAGCAGATACCACCCCATAATTTAATGTTTCTCATAGAATAGAGAACCAACACAACATAATTTAATCAACACGCAAACAAGTCCATGACTATAGATTATGTTTATTGCATTACCATTACAGAAGCTGAACGCAAATACAACAGCATAATCAAGCTTGATAGATATCCGCTAGACATGATAAGCCCCTTAATTTTCTATATCTTCCCAATGAACTTCAAAGGGTGATGCAAGAAAATGATTATTCGGACTGTGTTATTTCAGCATACATGAAAGTAAAACATCAATCTAAGCAGATACATAGTGACAAATCATGCAGCACACACTGATTTTACTTACTCTTCTGCAAAGCCATTCAACTTCCTGATATAAGCAACGCATCCACAGATTTTCTCGGCCTCAGGAACAACTTTGGCAACGGATTTTACCTCCATGCATCTTTTAATCCAGGCAGTTATCTTGGGACAGTGATCCTCAACCTTGAAGTTTCCATATTTCTCCGAGGCAGGGAACCAAGAGGCTATAGGGATAGTCATGATGTCAACATAACCAAAAGAGTCGCCCCCAAAATAATCCTTATCGCTTAAAGCTCCCTCAAGTACTTTAAGTATCTCTATAAACTCCTTCTTTGCAACCTCCAACTCCTCTCCTCCTTTGCTTAGCCAAATATCCCTTCCTCCGCTGAATAACTGCAGCATCAACACGACAACACACCAAAGTAAATAATTAACTGTGATGATGACTGAACAAACATGAAAAATGACTAGCAGTTGTAAATGGATAACGGTGGTGATGACTAAACAGACATGAAAAAAGAATGGCAATACACAAAAGTCATGTGTAGTAGTAATGTCACGATTTTTAGGTCAATAGAAGTCTTCAGAGGAATGGTTTGGCAAATCTCAAAAAGTCTAGAGAATTTTTGCCTTGGGTGTATTCATTCGATATCACTATACTCTTGAAAATGTTACTGGGTGAAATATTAATAAACAAACCTTGTCGTCAATGTAGTGAGTCCAAAACCTTGCCCGAGCTCGGCCATAAGCACAAGCGGGCATCAATGGTGGATTAGGCCAGACCTCGTCAATGTAGGTAACAATGTTGGAAGATTCAACCATGGGCTTTCCATCGTGTAACAGGACTGGAACCTTCTGATAGATTGGATTTGAGCTCAGTAGCAAATCACTCTTTCCTCCAAACAAGTCTTCCTCTTGGGTTTCGTAATCAACACCTTTCTCAAGTAAAGCAATTTTTGCCCTCATTCCAAATGGGCTTGCCCACATATCCAGCAATTTGACTCCCTCTTTAGGCATAATTGCTGTTAAATATATGTTTATACAGCTCTGGATGATTGTTTGGTATATCGGGTTACGTATTATGTTGATGTATTTATAAGGAGCTAGCTAGAGTTGTAGAAATTAATTGTTTAAATCTTTTATATTTGATTCTAAAACTGTGCGACATGGTTTAATCCTCCCAAAGAGCTTCGGTTTTGTCATCAAAGCGCTGGAACTTGGCAGAGCATATATGGAAGTTTGCTGCCTTGCATGGGCATGCCGGCACTATAAAACTATTGCTATCACGGTATCAAAGTCCCTAACCCTAAACCATTGCTTGCTGGAATTTTAACTACCTTGAGTTGTTCGATGTCCTAATGTTGACAGTTCCTAAATCATTCCGCTAAAATAAGACTAGCTTCACAGCAACTCCAACAATACATGCTCTTTGGCTTAATTGAGGAAATCCAAGTAGAAAGTGTCTCCAACACACTCCCAAATCCTCCTCAAATATTTTAGAGCTACTTGAGGAGTACATCTTCCTTCCTCATTCATTTTCATATTGGGATTCATTATTCTCCCTCTCATTTTTATGATTCTCGTCCTTCTCCACTTTTATTTGACATTTCATGTATCAAATGTGAACTCTGTGTAAATAACTAACATTAACCTGAAAACTAGCATAATCTGGGGTTACTCTACGATCCTCACTATACATTTTTTAGAAACAAATAATTGTACTCCATCGCTGATGAACTAAATAAAGACTGGAAAAAATTAAAATGGTATTGAAGTAACTAATCTGCAACTCTGCAAGTGCAAGTGTTAACTTAAAAGTCTTTGCCAAGTTGGCCTATACTTTCAAAACCATGGTTATATGAATAAACCAAGACCAAAAATACCATCATATAACATTAGCCAAGAAAATACATATGGAACAGATAGAGAATTAATTTGAGAAGAGTTGTTCTTTGTTGGGGTGAAAAAAATAGTGCTACATGCATGAAATTTGATACAAAATGACATTGACAAATTAGATATACTTTAATTGGTGCTATTTATGTAAATATAGGGGTCTCATTCCAATCAAAACTAAACACATGTCATTTTGTGAAAAACTTTGTAACCAATTTTGTGCATGAAGTATTTTCCGGGTGAAAACGTAATTTTGTATTTTAATTAACTAAAGAACCATTGTAATATAATAATATTATTTATGAGAAGAATGCTAAGTAGTTCATGTAGTTGCTTTAAGTATGGTGCACTTCCTGAGTAAAACACATGGGTACCTGTAGATGAATTACTTACCCCCCAAATAATACACCTTGGAAATATCCTGCCAATGCTAAACCTACGTACGGAAACACTGGTAAGGAAAAAAAATTGTTCTCTTTGCGCCCTTTCCCAGTTTTTCCAACTTCCCAACTCGAAACCAGCAAATGCGCTTTATGCAGAATATCTAGTCCCAAGTTTTCCAGTAATACATTAAGCCACACAAATACATGCTAGTTTGTAATTCTGGCTTCAAAGAGTTTTAGTTTAACAATCTAGCAACAAAAAGGAAAAAGAGAGGTCAAGAATTTAACTCCTTGACGTGTGAGTGTTCAACCATAAAAAAAAAATGATGTATTTTAGGCTTACTGTAACTTTTACTTGATTCAGTATCAGGATACTGTACAATAATTAATAATACACAACAATGATTCACTGATGCACTTGATTCTGCCAATATTTTGACATTATTGTGGTTGCATTCACAAAAAATACGAAGATATTGAAACATAGTATGCAAACTCATCTATCAGTGTTAATAGTGACCATAAGATGATGTTTCTTAATCTAGTTGATTTACCTTAACTATGAAAATGAACACAATGAACTTACTGATAATCAAACTATCTGTACAATTCTATACAGTAAAGGAGACATACTTTCGTCCACCTAAGATACTGGTCCCTTGAGTAAAAGGGCATGCGTTAATTCTGCACTATTACTACATGTTATGTGGTACTTTGTTCCGGAACTTTGACATAAACACAAATGTGAAGAAAATGGTCGGGGTTCATTAAGTTGTTTGCCAACCAAGTAAAAGGAATCTCCAACTTCGGTTCAATCCCTTGAATACGAAGAAGTTTGATCTGAGCAGGTTTTGGTAGGTTGCAGGATTCAACATCTTTACTTTCTGATATCACTGTTGTGCCTTCTACGTTGCTCGCTTCTTCTGGATTTAGTTTTGAATAATCCTCAACTTCTGCTTTAGATATATCATCACTTGCCGAGGGCCTGTCTCCAAAAATTTCTGGTAGTAGTATCTTTACTGCATCACCCAAACTGAAGCATTTGCCTGGATACCAAAAGTTCATTATATTAGCTACATTTCAAGGATGACAAGTACAACTTATAAAAGTGTTAAATCCATAAGTTACCAGCATAATAATACCAGTCAAATTTTTATTGACAAATGTTTACAGGAGATTAGATTTGAAACTACTTAACTAAATGGTTCAAAATGGTATATGTGTTAGACATTTAGTATTATTATTAGAAAAAAATGCCCCTGAAATCATGTTATATAGTAATAATAATATATTTGAATAAAAGAAGGTACAAATATTATGAAAATTAGTTTAATAAGGAAGATACGAGGACACAGCCAATGAGCCAAAGATGATCATGAACTGAATTAACATAACAGCAAACCTTCTCCATCAATCTCAGCAGGTCGATTTATGTACGAAATTTTATCCCAGCTGTCAAAAGAAGTTGCATCTTCGAGATTGTCAAAATCCTCTTGAATGCTCCAAACATATAACCGAACTGGAATTCTACCTGACCAAAGCTTAAAGCAGAAGACAACGAACATCAGGCCATTATATTGTAACAAACAGATATATTTTAAAGTATGAAAAAATCAAAAATATCGTTAGAATTGCAGATTAACCCCCCCAGCATTAGGTGATACTGTTGTTATGTAATTATGTCCACACCCAACTGACATAATCCAAACTCTAAATCATAGGAAGATATATATATATAAAAGATGCCATCAAATAAGGTGATCCACTGGAATTTAAGAAAATATAGAACTTTTCATTACCTTAGGAAGTTATATATAAAGATGCATCAAATAAGACTATCCACTAAAAAAGAATAGGATTCTGCATTTGTTCCTTCAGCAAGAGAAGAACATTAAGACTTACTGTTATGCAATTCCCTACACTCCTAGCACCGATTATCCAAACCCACGGTAACACCTTTCAATTGTAAGTGCAGATATACTGCTAGCACTACATTATATTTATGAATACATAATTTTCAAAAGAAGGTCAAAGCTTATAGACAACTTGATATGTAGAACGTAAAGATTCATTTAAAAACTTCTTCAATTACCTGATGTAACTGTACCAGAAGCATCTAGTTCCGCTCTTTCATGTGATTTGGAAGATGAGTTTAACCTCGAGGAAAAAGCATCTCCAAATATTCCAAATTTAAGCTTCGATGAAACTCGAAGGTAAGCTTCCAAGTTACCTGCTAACAGGTTGTACGGAGTAACACGACAAACAAAAGTATACATAATACACAATTTACCAAAAGCAAAATAAAGGAGACTAGAGAACAGCTTTCAATGCTAAACAACCGAAATTTGGCCAAAGATGGCATGCAATTTTATATTTTAGCACTTTATGAAGATAGAATGATAAAATGACTTCTTTATCAAGTTTCTGGGCATGAAACCTCTAAACATAAAACAGAAAAGCGATTGACAGATAACATTGTTAAGCAAGCATGCCAGGTACCCTGTGCCTTAGCAAAGTAGACCACAAGTATTACTTAGAAGTCTAGAACACTTAACACCTTAATACTTAAATACTTTCATTTTGCATTGATGTCAATAACTGAGCAACGGGCAGCAAACACAGAAGGACTAACCTATCCTACATCACCTCCTCATCCTTTTAACCCCGTAACCCCGCCCTCAATAAAAAGAAGGAATAAATACAGAAACGGGTCACAAACTTCCTTTTGAACTACTTGTCTCCTTTAACAGCTCAATATTGATATTCAAGTAGGATGCTAATTTTATTTTGTATTCTAAAAGTACATACTCTTTTCATAGTCCAGTACATTAAAATATATGAAACATGATTATACACTAATATCAGAGGCCTTTGATGCATCTAAGGATTTAGATGACACCCGTTATGATAGCATTGATGAAAAGAAATAAATGACCAGTACAAATAGACAAGATTGCAACTGCTAGAAATTAGTCCATTTGCTGACTTACCATTCATAACAGATTGCCAAAGTTCAACCTGATCAGCTTGTGACATATTCATGACATTCTTACAGTTCCCATGGAATATATATGCTGCCTGGGGAAAAATTTTGAGAAACTGTAAGCATAAAGAAAGCTAATTTTCTAAGGGAAGAAATTTTGTGTTTGCTTTAGTATGATGATTTCTTGAGCATGTAGATGCTTGTTATGACGAACTTCTCAAGCCCTACAAGTTCTTAAAGCTTAAATATAGAATATCATGTCATATTTGTATTCAATTATATATTCTGTTTAGCAGTATATCAATGTCCATAATTAACTTAGTAAATTTGACACCTCAACACTGACCTGGCATACACAAAAATGATTTTAAAAAATTGTACCTTGAATAACGACAATGTCAATTACCAGTTTATGACCCATATAACATAATGTCAACTATTAGGCTATGACCCATATAACGACACATAATAACAAAAACATAACCCTCTTAGAACAAGTCCCACATAATAACAAAAACATAACCCTCTTAGAGCAAGTCCGATGCTAAATAAAAATTGCTATAAGATGGCACCAAAAAGTGATAAAATAGAACTTGCAGCCAATGATAATTGCATTTTGCAACCAACAAATTCCAAATTTAACTATCACTTTATCTAACTCTTTCACTTTCATTTAAATTGGACCACCTTGCACTCCATTCTAGTCAATTAATGATGTGACAAGCATGGATATAGCCATCTTTGGCTCTAAATATACAACCAAGCATCCATTCATGCATTTTTCCATTCAATTATAGATATGCACTGGAGGTTTTTTTTGTAGATTTGGTTCTATATAATAGCTACGGAACCAATTATAGCTATGCATTGGACTTGCTCTTACAGAAGTAAAAGTGCAGAAGGAAACATATTACCTCTTTCAATGAATTAATATAGCTCCACTTTACACTATCTTCATTTTCACAAGGCGTCAAAATATTTGCCGGATATCCTCTGAAATGTACCTGCAGAAAAGAGGTAACATGTTGAGATTTGCACAAACTACCAAAGTCAACCCACACCTTTGCTAAACAAGATTTAAATCCTCCTTTGTTTTTCTAGGTCAAAGTTGTGACATTGACCCTTGACCTCTATTTTTAAATCTGAAACTAGCAATCAGATTTAAAAATTGTAGTGTAAAGTGTAAACTGTGTACCAGATACCTATATCTTTCCTTCTTCCTCTACATCAGTCATTTGCTTAAGATAATTCCAACTTCAGTTTCTTAGACTAGATTGCTTTTTAACTTCCGATAAAATAAATTTGAAAAGTGATTAAGTGAACAACACTAATTTTTATCTATTTTTACTAATTAAGTGGGCAACAATTTTAATAGCAAATCAGCTACAATCAAATATTGAATAGGTTTGTAAGGAGAGGTTATCATCCTAATATGATAAGGTGTCAAATAATTCATATAACTTCATACTGTTAAATTCCATGGTCTTTCCGGCTCTGCACATAAAAGATCAAAAAGGACTCCTGTTGGAATATACCTGCAAAATAAGAATGACGACATTAATTCTCTAAAAAGAACTACTATGTCTATGCTGATTCCAGATGCAGTTCAATCTTTGTGTAGAACTGGGTGTGAGCTCATGCTACACCATGTCATCACAGTTTTTTTACAACTTCCAATTCCATAAGGGTATTAAAAGACATTTTTTCTCTTTTCTTCTGCCAATCAGGTATTTCTACTGTTTCCATATAACATAGGTAATGAAATACAATTTCTATCAGGCCTTATTTCCAGAAACCACCAAAAGAAATGTCAGATTGTAAGGAATGCAACTACATTTCCACCCATCTTTTCATGAAATATAGATAAAAATATCAAGCAGTATTTTAGTTTTCTTAAAAATTCATTAATTAATATAAAATATCTCAAATATAGAAACAATACAGCTGTTTATGTATCATAAAAACCTCGAACATATTTAAAGTAATGATTAAATATTCACAAATCCTTTCACTGGTATAATACTAAAGATTCTGTAATTTGTACTGTGTAAGTAATGATATATCAAGATAGGTATATAGTGGTTTCTATCTAACTATTGGTATTTGGTACGTTCTTGCATTTATAAATTCACTTGGATTACCACATGTCTATTATTCGATTATAGAGTAACTAAATTGAATTACATAATATTTTCAACAATTAGAATTTAAAAGCCTACATGTTTTGCTTATACATACTAGACAGCATTTGTACTCTGGAAGCAGGTTTCAGTAAAAAGTAGTATCTTTTTTCCTGTACTTGGCAATGACTAAATATTACTACATATACATATGAAATTTGTACAAACACATATTGTACAAAGACATGCACATAAATGCATTCCAGTAGCGTGTCCTACATAAATCCATGATGAAAAAACATAAAAGGAAAACCTTGTGGTCTATGTAGAAGAACTTTTGATAGTGTGACGAGAATGCTATACCATTTCAGGGGTAGTCCTTTGTAGTCGAACCATACAGTATCAACCCCAGGAGGAAGTGCACTACTGAAGAAAGGCTTGACTTGCGGAACCAGTAGGGGTAGATATCCAATCCGGGGAGCCAATATCTGTGAAGCACAAAATTTTTACATAAATTATACATATAATGTTACAACAAAATTGCAGGATGTAACTGTAAGATATGGATGTAAATGATATATAGATAAGTATGTAGCCAAAATTACAAATGATTTCAACTCGTCTACTGCAACTTCTAAAATTAATTAACAGAAAAATTAAGTCAATCAGTCTTACTGCAGTATTGCATGTAACAAGCATACATGAAATGGTACGAAATGCAGCAAAGGAAAATATAAGTACAATGTTCAACAAATAATATTCTAAGGGAACAAAATTTGAAGTGTATTCAGTTTGATGCTAAACTTGAGATCCACCGAAAAAGGGAGTGCCACAACACTATCTTGCTTGTTAGTTATTGTCTGATTATTAAGATGAAAATAAAATTAGATTACATATTGCTGGCACTGCCACAGCTGTGAGGATGTCTTGACTTCAAATTATACAGTAAACAGGGTTCAAAATTCAGATGAAGAGTTTGTGGCCAGAAACCGGTAGAAATGAGAGGAGAGAGCAGAAAAGAGAAGGTAAACAGTGTTTTGGACTAAATATTACTCCCTCCGTCCCCCTCATTTCTTTACAGTTTTTTTTCCATGCTTGGCACGCATTTTAAGGTATTTAGCAGATATGCATTCAGTGCAAAATCTCCATTACTAAACTCAAGACATAGCGAATGGTGATATCAGAAGTCAATACGTGGAGCTGTCAACGATTAACCATTATTCCTTAATTTAGATGGAAACCATACTTTCCTTCAAGCAAAGATAGATTTTCAAATTGTACACATCTACTTGAGTTGTAAAATACTTTTATGTAAAGTAAATAATTAACTAAAATTTCTTATGACTATTTCGTACAGTCTAATAGACTAATTCACTAATCAGACGACTACATGTTTGTACAGAGTAGGACTATAAACGACACATTTGTAGATTCACTCGTAATCCGAACTAAACTTTCTACAACACTCTAACAGCTACATTACAACCAAACCTACTCAAGTACAGATCCTCAATATATCCCAACATCAATCCAAACAAAACAGAAACAAACACTTCTCCTATATAAACTGCCTTCACAAATCAAAATTACGTGATCAATTACTTCTCTAGCATTTAAACTCAAATTACCAAATCTCACTACTCCGCAATCACATATAGTTCAAAATCAGCACGCACAACTAGATACGCTAATATCACGATCTCGTATACAGCCAAATCGAAACAAACTACTTGCAATACAACAAAAAATTCAACTAATTAGGTCAAGAGATAATCAATCCACCTAATCAGTACATTCAAATGAATCATAAGCAACAAACACAAACACAGAGAGTCAACAAAGTTCAAATCAACTAAGAAGCAAAATAATCAATCGATACATACACATATAGATACAAATAACTTACGAGAGCAGGAGGAGGAGAAGGAAGTGTAGTGACTTCAGATTGGTGAAGATGAATTTGCAGAGGGATCGCTCCTTCCCATACGTATTGTTTTGCTTCTTTGTTGCTTCGTCTCTCCATTAAAAAAAGTTCTCTCTTTCTCTCTCTAAACTGGACTGTAGAAGACAAAATAATAAAAATTGTGGTGTCAAGCGTGAATTTGATGGCGTGCTTACTAGTTACATCAGGCTTTATGGGCTGTAATCAGGTTTAAGCCCAGTCCATTAGGGGCGTCCCGTTTGATGCTTTTTCTTCTCTCTTTTTTCCTGCCATGAAAGAGTCGGATTTTTATTAATATCTCAAATTATTCGACGATACATAATGGAAATGAGAGATAGCCTAGGGCAATATTGATGATACATTTTATTATCCTTTAATTCAGCCTAATATGTGGTAATATTTATGAGATATTTTATTATCATTTAAATGATGAGATATTTTATTTCATCTAAATGATGAGATATTTTATTTAACTTGAATTTAAAAAAAAAAAAAAAAATTTGATAGGGATTGAACCCATGTCTCACCTTGCAATACATTATACCAATGAGCCACTCAACATTATATAATATTGTTAATTATAAACCTATTATGTGTGCTTGTGTGTCGTTGAAAAAATAAATATTTGGTATTTTAAATGTTGAGACATATTAAAAAAAATTAACAATCTTTTCTTTTGACATTAGTACTTTGTATTATCTATTATCTATCTATATAATACATTTAATTTTTAACATCCAACATAATTATTAAATTATTTGTGAGTTCTAAAATTTAATTTAACTATCTATCTACTCTATATATAATAGCCCAACAAGGTGATAATATTCATGAACATTTTATTCATGTGTTGAAATGACTAACTTACCCTTGTTTTTAATATTTGTATTAAAAATTTGTTATTTGTAAGAATCAACTCGAGTCTTTTCATTCACTTATACATCTTCATACCACTACACCATAATGTCACATGTGTTTTTAATCATACACATAATATGTGAGTATCGTAGATACTAAATTATTCATTTAACTTCAAACATAGTTACTGGAATATTTGTACAGTTAATTTTAAAGAATTGAATTTAAGATATAATATTAAGTATAGTACATAAACGAATCAATACATTATTAATTAATTAATTTTTAATTTAAAAATATGTCTTGTATCTTTCTAATATAAAAAGAAATTAAAATGTACATATAATTAATTTTTTAAAAATATTGAAAATCTTATATATAAATAATCTATATGTGTAATATATATTTAGATATGTTAGAATTGTAAAGAGTCTGTGTATTTCGGTTTATTTCAAATTTGAAATCTGAACTTGACCTATTGTTCAAAACTACTCAAAAATTGACTACATGATTCAGCCGAAAATACATCATCACTTTCTACAATTAGTAAATTTAAATTACGAACTCGACAATAACATCTTACCAATAGGGTAAAATGTTTGTAATATCTTATATTAAGAAAAATTAATGTGTTCGAGGTCTTTATAAGATCAAGTCAATTGATAATATGTATCAAAATTACTAACTTGATCGGTAGTATATTATTATTTTTGGAATTGACCCAATTTTTAAAAATATTCAAATTTTGGCATGAGTTGTCACACGATTTGTTAAAACTACGACGGTATACTAAATCGATTTATTTTTCATATTTTAGTTTTAAAAAAAGAACTAGCTTTATAATATTATTCAATAATGGCGAATATGTAAAGAGGTAATGTAGTCCTATTTTATTTTATTCTCTTTAAAAAAAAATATTAACCTACAACTATAGAATAAAAATTAATTTTTTTATTAATTTATCTTATTTGGAAAATGGTAGAACAATTGATGTTTCTTTATAAAAAATATATAGATTATTTCTTATATATTTTAATTAAAAATATATTTGTATTTAATTATTTGTGAATGAAATCTAAAATTTTACAGAAATGTTCAATTTGATTTTTTTTATTAAAATTAATCATGTACATATGAGAAACTTAGAAAAATTATAGAATTCAACTCTTTTGTTTTTAAAAAAAAATAATTTAGATAAGCAATATTAATTGACGAAAAAATTATTTAATTTTGGAAAACATTATACAAATATTTTTAATTACTTTAATATTTAGAATTATTTGAATATGAGTTAAATCTATACTATATTGTACTATTTGATTCAATCCATTTTATGTTATTTAAAAAAAAAATTGATCGGTAATTTGAAAAGATTAAAAAATTCAGCTAAATTTATAAAATTTTATCGAATTGAAAAAATTTAATTGTAGAAAAATAATATACAATATTATCAAATTATTATAAGAAAAAAGATTAGATCATAAACGAAACAAACTTGAAAACGATTTGAATGACGATTAATACAAAATTTTCTTCGATTTTTTTTAAAAAAAACCCGTGAATATCAATAGCAAGTCTTTATAATAAATAAATTAATTTTTATGTCACAACCATGATTGATCCTCAGTTGAATAAAATAAGATATAAATTATTTGTCAGTACTACGTCTACAGTATATAAATAATTGTAATTTATTTATTAGATATTAGGAATTTTTGATAATTATAAACGAGACCAACATAATTTACTCGAATATATAACAAATAATAATTTACATACATATACACGTACATACGACTTGATCTTTACTAATCATGAAATATTCAGTGTTAAAGTTGTATTTGGATTCATTGATACACTGAAGAAGAATAATAAATGTCTTTTATGTTTTGAAAGTGAGAATGATCAATTAAATTTGAGATTTTTTTTCCAATGTACGGATGAGGCCAATTTTAATTGATGAATTATGACATTAACAATTATCTGACATCTTATAGAACTTTATTCAATAGATTAAAAACTAATAATACCGGGTCAACTTTAGTTAATGTATTATTACATTGGCAATGATATAACATCAATCTAGACATTGAATTTCAAAAATTAACATTTTTTCATTAAAATCAACTTATAATGGTAGTGTAAATTTTACTTTGTTGAATATTACGATTGCAAATCTTTACGACTTTAGTTACACATTTTTAATCTTTTTAAACTGAGTAAGGTACTTATAAATTATTAATGACTTAAGTAATAAAATAGGTTATTACTAATAGTTTACTTAACCAAAACTTAAAAATTTTGCTCAACTCTACATTTAACATAGATGCTAGTAATTTTTAGTTTATTCTTTGTGAACATACTGATGACTTTTGTAGATTAAGTTTTAATCTTTTCGATTTAAACGTATAGTGACTACCCTGTTTTCATTCATTTCAGTAAATACAAATTACAAGGCACAAACAAGAAAATATATAATTTGTTTAGTAAACAATATTAGAAACGTTATATACGTTGTTAATTTCTTACATAAAAATCATAAACATTGATAAACAATCAAATTGTATTTAATATAATGAGATGTTGCACAATATTTACCAATAAAAAAAAAATCAAGAACGTTATAATTACATGGTACACAAAAAAACTCTAGAAAATGACCCGTGCCTCGCGCGAGTTATTATGCTAGTATTATTAAAAGCCCAAGATAGATTTTTAATTGATGAGACATTTTATTCATGATAACTCTAAAATATAAAAAAATTATTATTTATGTAAATACACGGGTGTATATGACTTTTTATTCAGTTAAATTACTGAAATACCCTAAAAAAATCATAAGACATTTTATTCAGTTTGAAATGACAAAAATACTCTTACATTTAATATTTAAAAATGTTCTTATAGGAAATCGAATATTGATATCACCCAACAAAGAATTTTTGAGACAATTTATTTAGTGAAATGACCAATGTACCTTCGACAATTCATGAGACATTTTATTCGGTCTGAGTCAATTTTAGTTCATGAATTATGACATTTAAATGATATAATATCAACCTAGACGTCAATATTTCAAAAAACTAAGATATTTCTATCGAAAAACAACTTACATTAACATTCAACTTTTGCAATTGGATACAATTCATCATATGTATTATTTTTTTAGTTTACTTCGTGTGGATATACAGACAATTTCATTTTATAAATTAACTTTTAATTTTCTCTTTTTAAATATAGACTAACTACACAAGCTGCACTGATTCAGTAAATATAAATTACATGACATAGACAAGTAAATATATATTTTTTCTTAATAACCTAAATTAGCAACGTCGTGGGTTGCTAATTGTCTTACATGTAAATCATACACATTGATAATTAATCAATTTATAATATATGTATGTGAGACTTGCACCATTTACCAATTAAAACCAATCAAAAATACTATATAATTATATCTTACATAAAAAAACTAGAAAATAACACGTGCCTCGCACGGATTATTATGCTAGTTTTATATTATATTATTAAAAGTATTTTTCATTATTAAATATATGCTTAGACAATAGAGAGAAAGTGTTTGTTACTAATAATTCATTGTAAAATATAAGTTTAGAGAGAAGAGAGATTACTTATTTATAAGTAATGAGGAGGAGATGCATGCTAATGATTTAAGGAATCACTGGAAGACTATTAGAGTAATTTTTATCTTCATGTTCCTTGTAACTTAGCTTATGAGTCAAAATAGTTAAGCCCTAAGAGCATCTCCAACAGACTCCCCGTCTTTTCTCTAGATATAATATAAAATATTTGCTCCTAATGACTTAATATGAGTTCTTCTCCAACAATGCTCTTTATATTTACACTTAATGATTTTTTTATTATTTGTAAAGGATATTATATTCTGATTCTGCTTACCTGTTGCACAATTACCATTCCTATAAATACTCTTGATTTGATTTTATTAGTGTATCATATACTTACTGTTGTCTAGCCATAATTCATGTAGTCACTCTTTTAATCACTCTCATTATATCTATATATTTTAACTCATATTCTGTAAATACAATCAAGCTTTTGTCATATTTTCTTTATGGTATCAAGAGCACAGTTCTGATCCAATTTTTTTTTCTTTCTACTTCATCTTCAATGGCACTACAAAGTCAACAAGTAATTCCAAATGATCTTGATCCAAACACTCCAATCATTGTTATTAATTTCTCCAATGTTATCAAGCTCAATTCCACCAACTATCATCCCTGGAAACTCCAAACCGAGGCCACCCTCGTAGGCCATGGTTTATTCAAGTGCCTTGATGGCTCATTTCCTGCACCATCCCCCACTATTGTCAAAGACACTAAATCTACAACAAATCCTGCTTATTTCTCTTGGGTACGACAAGATCGTCTTCTCTTCGGTGCTCTCGTCGGTACTCTTGAACAATCAATTGTTCCTCTAATCTCTCTTGCTGCCACAACCAAAGAACTATGGGACACACTAACCAACATTTTTCCTAGTGCTTCTAGAGGACACATTAAACAGCTCAAGGCTCGCCTCAAAATCATCACTACGGGACCTCAATCTATTACTGAATTTATGCATGCTATTAAGTCATGTACAGACCAATTAGCCCTCTTTGGTCAGCCGGAAAAACCAGATGACATTGTTGATAAGGTGCTGGATGGATTTGATGCTTCTTACCAAGGTGCGATTAATGCTATCAATCCAAGAGATACTCCAATTTCCTTTGCTGAACTTCACGAAAAACTCAAAAATCGTGAATTTGCCATCAAATCTCAATCAATTCTGGGTGCTATACCTGCTACTGCCCATTCTATGCCAAGACGCTCCACTAATCATAATCAGCCTCGCCGTCATAGTAATCATTCCAGTAACCATCGCCAACAACATCATCACCAAAATACACCTCCCAACCATGTTTCACAATCATTCAACCAACTTGCTGCTTATAGTAATCACAACAGTTTTATTTACAGAATGCAACTAGTATGAAGATTCCAAACCACAGGTCAACAAACCATTTTATCATTAAAATGAAAAGTCTACAAATGTTGCTTGAAGAATGCAAAGATCCAAGGCCAAGATGAACTGGACAAAGGAGTGTAGCAGGTCTGGAAGATAGTCTGTAGATTTGCAGCACTTAGAATGTAAATAGACAAAAGGTCTTTAAAATTTATGTCTATCTATTTTAGTGCTATTCCTGTAAACTGTGCATGCTAATCTATAAAGCATGACACATGCCCTTTGTCTATAAAAGTGAGATAGGACAAACTGATCGGATATCTTTGTATTCTCTCAAGTATAAGTTAAGTTCTTATTCATTCAAGAACCTAGATTTGTAACAGAACCCAATTAATTTTTGAATAAAATCAAGTAAGTTTTGATAACTGTTTTATTTGTCTTTTACAGTTGATTAATTATCACTCAAAATATACTCAAGCTAGTAAGTTCAAACAGCCCTAAATATTTAACTTTATTTATTTGAATTAACAAGAATTTTTTTTGAAAAAATTCAAGAATCACACATTCACCAATCTATACTATATTATAATAGACGAAACATTGAAAGTTTTGGTACCTGTTTTTTGGTACAAAGTGATTTTACCTAATTACCCTTACTTACATACTTTTAAAAAAGTAATATTCACAAAAAAAATGTATAAACTATATAAAAAATATAACATGTAGTTACCTCTTTCAATAAAAAATGTTACCTTTTCTACTTTTCTTAACCAAAACAACCAAAACACGTTAATCAGTTACCTTTTTCAACAAAAACATGTTATCTTTTTTATTTTTTTCCATCTAAACATTTCCTTTTCCAAAAATACCACGGACAAATGAAACATTTCGTTTTACAAATATATCACAGGCAATCAAAACATCTCATTTTTCAAGGACAACTAAAATATCTCTATTTTTTAAAAATATCTCGGGCAAGTATATTAATAAAGTAGAATAATA
>PHNY01158227.1:11441-21685 GCA_003724115.2 Anethum foeniculum | reverse complement strand
TAATACTTTATGTCCTTAACAGTAAAATGCAAAGGATAGAAACATACTATCATTAGAGTTTCAACTGTAAAATTAGAGTTTCATTGTATATATTGTTTGATTATTGGTGGTTGTAATTATTATTTTTTTGTTAACCAACAAGTATAAAAAAGCAGTAGGTTTTATCAAGGTTAAGGACATTCACAAGCAAAATTAATTAAAATGTTGATAATAGGCAACTAGAATAACTATTTGCTACTGACTAGAGTGAGTGTGGGAGTTCCTGTATGTGACCTACATATTTAGACGTACATATTTTAGCATATCTGATAGATTTCTTTTCTACAAGTTGTTGCATATTGTCCCTTTTTGGTAACAGTGCAGTTTAGTTTTCTAATTTTAATTTTTATATTGCAGGGACCTGTCTTGGTTCCTATGAGTTTCACGTACCAGCTTTATATTTACCGTTGATGCATCAAGTAGTACAAATGGCGCTACCGGGTTCTAATTTCAAACCAGATCCATCTTTTTGAAATATAATTTATTAACATAATGAAGATATACTGTGTCATTATATTAGGGCCAAACTGGTAGTTTATTGGATTAGCGTACAATTAGAATAACATAGTATATAAAGGCTTTTCTTGTTGGTTATTAGGAAGTGTTATATATAACTGAATCCAACTTTACATTTTGTTTTAGGAAAAGTGAAGGTTCAATATAATGTACTTGGAATTTAGGTCTATGAAGCTCAGACTGCTATCAAGCTCAAGTGCGTCGCTCGGCTCTTCTCAACCTATAGTGCACAATAAAAAGAATTCCACAAATGATAAGAGATCAAGGCAATGAAAGGAATCGTGTATTCTTACTCGGTCTTGTTTGAATCTATTAACGTGTATTATCTTTCTTCTACATCATTTTGCAAGACTTGTATGCTTTTGCATTAGTTTGCAAGACTTGTATGTCTTATGTTAAATTTTTTAGTTTGTGTTGATGATTGTACCACTGGATGTGGTGTATTGGTTGGATGTGGTGTACTGGTGTAGTTAACGTTGGTGGAAAACACGTCTTGAATATTGTTGGTTTTGTTTATGGAAAATCCATTATTCAAATGGTATATTTAAATTTTTTTACAGTTCTGGTGTTGCAATAGGCTATTCAGTATGTTGCAATAGGGTGCTAAATCATTTATATATAAATTTATTTTGTAACATCGATTGTGTTGCAATATGTGTATTGCCATAGATAGCAAAAGTGGGCCCCACGGGTGGGCCCCAGGTGGGCCCCCTGTAGGGCATACCATTTTTTATTAAATCGGTACTTCTACTGCAACAAAAAATCCGTGTTGTTGTAGGATAAAACGATGTTGCAATTGATATCTATAATAACGTATTTTGTTGTGTTAGCATAGAATGGCTCTAATGTTAGGTTAGATACCTAAGGTTACTGCGTTACACCTAACACCCAAAAAGTGTTGCAATAGCCTTTTCTTGTCCTATGGCAACATATTTTAGCATCTATAGTGACACTTTGTTGGGGTTGCTAGAAGCCATTTATGGCGTAGTGGAATGTGGGCCAGCAACCTCACAAATCCAGTTCACTTACCATAGAGATGGACCATTGTAGACGAGATGATCAAAAATCACATCCTCACGACGCCACCTGTGATTATCACAATTTTTGCAGGGGCATATGATTTCATTTTGTAATATCCAGGAATTTTACGACTATTTTTTGATATATTAACTGAAACATTATATGTCTTATCTTCATTTGATCTTAAATGTTACGTGGTATATGTTGCCTATGGTCCTGTAAGGGACTGATATTTTTTTTCGTATATTTTATTTCGTGTTAAATGTGATATTCAGGGTTTCTACGACTGTTTGGAACCAATTTGAATATAATACGGAGTGTATATCTGAAATCTATTTGAAATTTATTTTAATTAGAGTCACCATGGATTGGCCTACTCTGTGTTTTGTTTTGTATTGGCCATGTTTGGTCGCAGGTATTTTATTGATATTTTATTATATTTTATTTCATATTAAACGAATCTATGTTTGATTGCGGTCTCACCCGAAGTCCGATTGGATAGCCGGTTATCACGAGGTATGCGTTAGGCCTCGTATTTTGGAAAATAGAGTATGCCCCGTTGACTTTTGAAACATCCCGATATTTTTAAAGGTGTTCCGTTTTTCGAAAAGATTATCGGATCGGGTCCCTAATGGGATAAAAACCCCACAAAAAATTTTATTTTTATTTTTATAAAATAAAGGGTCTTTCAAATATATTATATTTTTCAATTTTTGGAATATTCATAATTTTTTGGGTAATTTCGGTATAATTGGTGTATTTATTTCAAAATAATATTTTAAAAGTTAGCCTCTAGTTTTGTTAAAAGAAAAATAAATATTCTATTTATAAATTTTGAAAAGATTTCTTTTTAATAAAAGTTTATATTAAAATTTAAAAATATAATTTCTAATTAAATATACATATATTATATATAATAAAAATTAAAAAAAAAAGAATGAAAGGAAAGTTAAGTCAGAGTATTAACCTGACTACCCCAAAAACCAAAACATTATCCGCCGCACATCATTAATTCCTCTTCTGTCTTTCTCTCTGTCCGTGTGTATGTATATACACCAAAACTTCAAAAATTCATAACTCACAAACCGTCCGTCTAAATTTCGATATTTATATATAGAACTGACCAGCTCTTCGATATCTACGCATAAGCACATATATTTCAAGGTTTTGAGAAGAAAATTTTTGGGACATATTTCCGTTTTAATTTGTTTTTGGGGTATAGAAAAGGAGTTTGAAGATGTAAAGTAATTTGGAAGGCTGTTCAGAGCATGCATATCTATGGGTATTAATTTCAAAATTTTCGGAGCATCTTTCTGGTACCTCAGAATTGGCTCTTGCGGTATCCGAAATTTACTGTGAGGTACAAATTTTAAGATTATGTTTTGGTATTTGTATATATTATAGCGTGTTGCTTGATATATATTAATTTCAAGAATTTTTAGAAATTGTTTAGGATCCCCGAGAATGCTTACTGTTGGCCCGGATTTTGGTTCTGGTAGCCCTGTTCTTTATTCCCGGCGAGTTTATGTGTGGGGATATAAATAATGGTGTGCTTTAAAATTGTTAGATTTTATTGTGGTATAGTTGAATTGTATTGTTGGGATTAATTGTGAGGGGCTATGGCCCCGGAAAAAGTCTGTTTTATAAAGCCGTTATTTCGAAAAATTTTCTTGAGAAAAAGTATTTATTCTGGTCTAAACCCTTCTAGAAATCGATCGGTCTTCGAACTGAGTCCGACTGGATTCTTCGTGACCCGTTTTCTTAATTAGTTCGACCCGGTTTTGATTTTCTTAACTTAAAAATCTTGCCCCAAAAGCTGTTTGCGAAAATTAATTTTGATTTTATATTAAAAATTCAATTTGATTATTTAATTAAATTAGTTAATTATTTATGTGATTAATTAATTTATTGAATAACAAATTGAAATATTTTTAAAATATTTTTCGATTTATTTGGTTAATTGATTTATTTAGTTAATTAATTGATTATTCATTTTAAAAATAATTAATTGATTTGTTTAGTTAATTAATTAATTAATTGATTATTTAGTTAATTATTTAAAATAATTTATATGATTATTCATTTTATTAATTAATTAAAATGATTATTTATTCTTAATAGTTAATTGATTTATTTAGTTAATAAATGAATTATTTATAAACAATTTTCAAAATTTGAAAAAACAATTTTAATCGATTAAATTTATTAATTAATTATTTTAAATACTTAATTAATTAATTCAATTGATTTAATTGATTTAATTGATTTAATTGATTTTAAGATTTGAAAAATGATTTATTAATTCGAAAAATCAATTAATTTAAATATTAATTGATTTATTCGTTTTGATAACAATTGAACAATTTGTCCAAATTGGATGAAATGAAGTCTGTTAGATTCAAAAGAATATCTCAAATCTTTTAAAAATATTTGTAAGCATATTTTTTTCATCCTCAAACTGGGATGACTATTTTATGAACCACTTAACGGACTGGTATTTTACGAAAAAACGTGTTTAGACACGAATTTGATTTTGAACATAGCAAACTGAGTCCTATGTGACATGTCTTATGAGCTTATGTGCACTAACTGGTATCTGAACAATAGTTAGCTATTGAAGTATATAATTTTCGTGATAACTCCGTATAAGGGGTTAACGTATAAACGTTAGGTGTGGAGACGTATAATTACGTCGATTGAGTTATAGTATGATTGGTTAAAATAGTCTCCTTTATTTTATAGAGACGGATGGACTCGGAGATAATCTGAGCAGAGCATAGTAAGTGGTGAATAAAGGCCAGATAATCTGTCGTGTAAACTACAGATAGGCAAAAGCCAATCCAAGAAGGATTTATGTGGCAAATGGTTAAAGATCAGATAGCTATGCTGTTAAGGCAAGTATTTCTCCCTTATTCTAAGTTCAGAATAGTTAAATGCTTTATATGTAGCTACAATAACTCTTAATTATGCCAGCATTTCTTATTCTTGCTCTTTCCTTATAAGTTATTGATATCTCGAGCAAATACTTATTCTTTCGGGTTATGTGCGAGGCTTTAAATATAATATTTAAATCAAAATGGTTTATTATCAATGTTTAGATTCTTTTGGTGGATTTTGAATTGAACCGGCATATGACCTGTTTTATCAAAAATTATGTGTTTTGAAGATGAGAAGATCATATCAACGGTTTAGTGTTCAATCCTACCGATGGTTTCAGATGCTTACTCTACGGACTGGATGATTATGTAAAGGCCAGGGATGGACTGGTCCTTATGATTTTTAGGCCAAAGTGTGCCTGGGTACCCTATATGTTGGTGGGTCTATGCGGATGGGCATAAATCCGTACTGTATCCCGACTGATCAGCGGGTATAGTACATCTGTTGGTTCTAGTGTCCAGTCTAATTTATTGTTGATCGCCATTAACAGCATTCCTTCTTTTAAAGTTTCACAGTTACAATACAATGAAAGTAATTGATTCCTGAGATGAATCAGAAAAATGTTTCAGTTGTTCTGCTTCAGAAAAAAAATCAAATCTATCATTGGGAGCCAGTTAGGGCTAATGTTTTATTCAAACTTGTTTCCAGGAATTTCTTTTACNCTTTACTACTGTTGATACCTGGAAACCAATATATAGTACTTGCTGGGCATTCTTGGCTCACTCTTGCTTTGTTATTTTCTTATCCTTTCAGTGACACCTGAGGATAACTGTAGATAGCTCGTAATAGGCAGTGATATGGAGAGATCCCAGCTTCAAGTAGTTGGATATCCCAGTGTCATTAAGATGAGAAAGTTAGTAAAGAGGTAATGAGGCTTGAGTTAGTTGTTATAAAAGTTTAGACGTTTCAGATTCTTGTTTCATACCATAACCTGTAATCGATCCAAAGTTGAGGGATCATCTATATATTTGTGTTAATATACAGGTTTATATTGTTTAAAGTTATTTGGAGATGCCAAATCCTGACCTCGGATTTGGGGCTGTCACATTTGGTATCAGAGCTACAAGTTATTGGTCCCTGAAACAAGAATAGGTATAGATTAAGGTAAGATAGGCAGATCATATAAGATAAGAAAGTTATTAAGCAAACTCCAAGTAAAGTTGAGCTGAGAGTATTATATGCGGTTATGATCATTAAGATAGGATGAGCGTATCGAAGGGCCAAACCTACCAGTTGCAGAGAGCGACACACCGTACCTTATTAGGTATATTAAGATTCGACAAGAAAGTGTGACTTTATGTACGGACAGGACCTTGAGCTCCGCTGACCTGTTTCCTCCACGACACCATGGACGATTGTGGGAACATCATATACGGAATCAAATGTCAGCATTGGAGTCAAAATCATTCAGAAAAATAATCCGCAACGTTTAGCTGAGCTTTTCTTGAACAGAAAAGGAAGATGGACCCGAAAAGGTTAATACGTATTTTAAAGTGAATTATAATTGAACTTCGAAGTATGGGTAGACCGACGGATTAGAGGCTGAATAGCAGACGCATATATGAGCAGAATTATTTGGAGGTACAGTTACTACTAGAACTTGTTTATAAGAATATGGACGACATGGATAGATGCATATCATAAGTTACCACCAGTGTTAAGAAAGACATTATGTTGGAACCATAATGTTAAAAGTCTTTTGGTAAATTTCATACCCTTTTCTGTTGATATATAATTGATGATATTCCTTCGGCTGAACCTATCTATTGATCCATTTTCTTTCGTTCTCTCGATACTTTGTTAATCATATGTGAGAACATCACACAACTCATATAGCAATGACAACCATATGATTAGAACTTTCAAATATATATATATATATATATATATATATAACAGGTTTTTGAAAAAGATAAGATTTTCACGATAAGCATATTTGGATAACGCTCTAAAATTGAAGAAAAAAAATGGTTGTCTAATTGCTAGATAAGTTGCTTGTTTGCTCACCTAAACCAAACTACCCAGAAAGGTCAGCTTGTTTTTGACTCAGTATTGTGATTTCAAAGGGTTGGGTAAACCCACTATCATGAAGGATTTTATATTTCTCCGACCAAAGATTGCAAATCTTGCTTAAGAGTATCCATAGTAGAGTCAACTTACGAAAATTATTAAATATCTCCAACTTGGGAAATCATTAAAGTTTAAAGGATTCGCTAATCCAGAATAAGCCAGAGCGTGACTGAAAGAAATCGAGGAAGTTTCCAGAGATTGAAGATGGGGACTAATACTACCAAGCGAGTAGATACGTTGCGTGACAAAGACGAAATGAGAAGGCAATTATGTTTGTATGGTTATGATGTTGAACGCATATAAAAGACGCCACGAATGCAGAACCCAATAACAAGAAGTTGTTTTGGTTAATGAAATTATGGATGCATATCCAGAGGACTTTCCGAGGTTATCACCTGACAGGGATTTGAAATTTGCTCTCGACTTACAAGAACCTATTAATCAAAAGATTCCTGAAGGATACATAAGTGAGACGTGAAAGGCAACCAACAGTATTATTCATTTTTATAATGCGAAAGCGTATATTCTTAAATAATTCTTGGATAAACACGAGCGTGTTTCATATGTAAATTCTATCAGGCAATAAGGGAATGGAACTCAATGTATTTTGTTCAAAACCATTTCTCTTTTCAAAATTTTGTTATCTGATCGAGATAAGCAGTGCTGATGGTGTGACTCTTTGTCTGAATGACATAAAGTCTGGTAGGACGCCACCTAATCATGCGCTGTATGCCATATAGTACAAAAGACTGGCCATCTTAAGTACCAATATGGCTGTTCTCAGTCATATCCCTATAATTTCTCATCCTTTCTTCTTTCAAAAAGAAATCACTGATTTTTGAACCACCTCAATTGTTTGTTTACCATGTTATTCATTGTAAAGTTTTCAGTTTAAAATCATATACCAAACTTCGCTCTTTATGAATAGTCTGTCTCCGATATTTCAAAAGAAATGGAATAGTCCCTTATTGCAGATAGAATTGCATGTAGTGTGTAGACATGTTTTCAAGTCGATGAATGATGCATATTCACAAGCAAGGAATGGTTTAGCATGCATATGACGTGTTGGTCATGGAAATATCTAATTAAAATTCATACCCGTTAGACAAGTTCGTTCTCGTCGGGCTAATCTTAACAGGGCATTATTATATGCTAGCTTGATACCCTTTAAGTTAGGAGAAATTGACATGAAATGGATTAGTTGGCGAACCATATTGTACAAACGATATATGAGAAAGAAAGTAAAGTCGTGTTCAATGGTCAAGGAAAATGTGTGTTTCGACGATAGAAGCAGGCAGAGAAATTCATAGCAAAAATGCCAGGAAAACGGCCGTTACGCTAAGGAGGTGAAGAATACTTAGATCATGTGGTAGATAATTACCGGAGAAGCTCCGAGGATCGAAGGAGTTTCAGTTCTGAAAGAATTTCCAGATATGTTCCCTGATTAATTTTCAGGTTTTCTCCAGCTCGAAAAAGTGAAAGTGCCATTGATCTGGCACCAGGACCTAAGCTAATGCCAAAGGCTCTGTATTGGATGGTACAAGTAGAAATGAGAGAGCCGACAATCAAACTGTGAGATCTTTTGGAAAAGGGCATCTAGGCCAAAGTATATTTTCGTTGGACGCATCGGTAAAAGAAGAATGAGAGCATGTCGTGTATCGACTATCGAGAACTGAATAAGTTAACCATCAAGAATCCGTATTGATTACGGAGAACTAGCGGACTATGTGATTAATTGAAAGGTGTTATGTGATTTTCAAAGAGTGATTTACGCACGAAGTATGAGCAATTAAAGATCAAGTCATAAAATATTTCTAAAATGATTTCTCGTATCGTATATGGACATTGTAAAATTCTAATAAAGATGTAGATGGCCCTGATGTGGTTAAAGATGTACATTGGTGATTGATATCAATTCATAGTGTGTGTGGTTGCCAGTACCATATGTGTGAAAGTAGTATGATGCAATGAGCAGGATTAGTAGTGGATGATTTACATACTTGTTTATATACTTGAGATGACTTGTTGGTGTCGGCTTTAGTCGACTGGAAGTTAATAATACAGGGGAGATGCTGCCCAAATTTTTCTAAAAAATCTTAAACCTTTCAAAAACAAGAAGCGCACTTCCATGTAATATTAACATTTCTGTTCGATGCCCCAAATGATTGTGAAATGATTTTCTCTGTTAAATTGACTTGAGATAATTGGTTTTAAATTTTATTTAGTTAGTCATCACTTGGTTTGATTGATCAATTAAACAGAATTAATTGATTAATTTCATCAACTGGTGATTAATTAAATAGTAATCTACTCCAATTAAATTAAGTTATTTTCAAATGTTGTTCTTTAACCAAAAATTGAAATAATCATGATTTGGGAAAGATCAAAGACACCAATAAAAGTCAGAAGTTTAATAAAATTAGCGGGATATTAGCGCAAGATGAAGGTAACTACACCTATAGTAGAAGGGTCAAGAAAGAATGAAGAGTTTGTTACACCGACACGTGCGGAGAAAGTTTTGGAGAAGTAAAATTAAGAGTGAACAAAGAGAAGAAAGAAGAAGAGGAAAAGAGAGAAAGGAAGAAGAAAGATTGGTAATTGCACCAGTATTTATGTTTCCAGACAAACAAAGAAATTTTATTATCTATAGTGATGTTTGCATAAAGGACTTGGATGTGTATTAAAGTAGAACGCCATAGGAATGATAGATATTTCAAGACAACGGAAGATTCACGAACAAAAGTACTCGATGCATGGGCGGAGTTGGCAATGACAGTGCGTATATTAAAGACTTAGAGGTATTATTCGTTTAAGGAAAAGTATGAAATTTATACAAATCCCCGACATTTTAAAGTATATCTTTATTCAGAAGGGGATAAATGTGAAACAAAGAAGATGGTTGGAATGGATTAAAGATTACATTTGCAAGAGTAATTGACATCCGGGAAAGGCCAGTAGGGCGGCTGACATGATCAACTGGAACAAAAGTTTTAATTTTGATAACCTAATGGGCAAGGTTTTGATAGAGAATTCCAAAAGTTAGGAATTAAAAAAATGTGATGCTAGGGTCATCCATGGAAATGGTTTAAGGATTGATGTTCCCGCCAGAACTATCGGAAAGATTCGTAGATGTCAAGAAGTAAAATGAGTCACGAAAAGAGAGCTTAATTGAAAAAGGAATTAGGAGTCAAAAGAATGATGAAGATATTCTAAGATTTTCTTCCAGGATTATGGGCGCCATGTATGCTAGAGCTAATGAAAGGGGTTGACGAAACACTCATGATTCGAGGTATTCAATATGGCCGAGAGTACGTAAAGTATCAAGGCGTAAATAAAACTTTTGGTGATTGGGCATATAGAGATAAACTGCAGAAGAAAATGAATGGAGACTACATGTGACAGAAAGTCAAGGTAAGGCAGCGGGAGCCAAATAAATTATTACAACCATTAAACATTCCAGAATGAAAGTGGAAGCACCTTACGGTGAAGTCCACAATGGGACTATTAAAGAACCGAAGTGGACTATAATACAAGTTGAACTATTATCGACAGATTAACCCAGTCAACGCACTTTCCTTCAATCAACGAGGGATTTTCTCTTGACAAATTAATTCACTTACTCCTCAAAGAGATCGTGGTAAGACATGAGATCCCTGTATCTG
>PHNY01158227.1:0-11224 GCA_003724115.2 Anethum foeniculum | reverse complement strand
CTATTGTACGAGTATGGGAGTATCAATTCACGAAGCTTTATATAGAAGAAAATTTAGATATTCAGTGTGCTGAAAAGAAGTTATTAAAAGAGAGATTTGGATCTAGAACTGATCTAGCAAGCTAAAAAGAACGTTGAATTTATTCAGAAGCAATTACAAGCCGCTCAGAACCGCCAAGGGAAATATACCGATTAAACGAGGAAGAACGTAGAAGAGGAAAATGAACAACCAGTATGTTGGAAAATATCCACGAATGCCATGTATTGAACTTAGCAAGAAAGGAATGTGTAGTTCGAATTATATTGGTCCCTTTTAAGATCTTGAAGTGTGTGAAAGAAGGTTACATGTGAACTATTTTACCGCTACATGTGCAACATATTTAGAGTGTGTTTTGTGTGTTATGTTTATGAAGTTAGTATGATAAATACAAGGCAATAGGAATTTAGCCAGAGACGGCATATGTTAAGAAATCGATAGAATGTTAGACCAGTAAGCAATAATGCTGAGGAAATAAATTAGAATCGTTTGTAAAAGTTTATGGAGGAAGCCTAAGGTTGAAAAGTCAACCTGAGAGGTTGAAAGTGATACGCTAGAAAAGCATCCTCACCTGTTTTCTTAGAGTGATTCTGAGGACAGAATCCTTTTAAGGGGGAATCATGTAATATCCGGGAATTTTACGACTATTTTGTGATATATTAACTGAAACATTATATGTCTTATATTCATTTGATCTTAAATGTTACGTGGTATATGTTGCCTATAGTCCGGTAAGGGACTGATATTTTTTTTTGTATATTTTACTTCGTGTTAAATGTGATATCCAGAGTTTCTACGACTGCTTGGAACCAATTTGAATATAATATGGAGTGTATATCTGAAATCTATTTGAAATTTATTTTAATTAGAGTCACCTTGGATTGGCCTACTCTGTGTTTTGTGTTGTATTGGCCCTCTATGGTCGCAGGTATTTTATGGATATTTTATTATATTTTATTTTGTATTAAACGAATCTATGTTTGATTGCGGTCTCACCCGAAATCCGATTCGATAGCTGGTTATCACGAGGTATACGTTAGGCCTCGTATTTTGGAAAATAGAGTATGCCCCGTTGACTTTTGAAACATCCAGATATTTTTAAAAGTGTTCCGTTTTTCAAAAGGATTATCGCATCGGGTCCCTACTGGGATAAAAACCCCAAAAATAATTTTATTTTTATTTTTATAAAATAAAGGGCCTTTCAAATATATTATATTTTTACATTTTTGGAATATTCAAAATTTTTGAGAAATTTTGGTATAATTGTTGTATTTATTTGAAACTAATATTTTTTAAGTTATTCCCGATAAATTATGATTTTGAGGTTAATTAAAAACTATTATTTCAAAAATTAGCCTCTAGTTTTGTTAAAAGAAAAATAAATATTATATTTATAAATTTTGAAAAGATTTCTTTTTAATACAAGTTTATATTAAAATTTAAAAATATAATTTCTAATTAAATATACATATATTATATATAATAAAAATTAAAAATCAAAAATAAAAAAAAGAATGAAAGGAAAGTAAAGTCAGAGTATTAACCTGACTACCCCAAAAACCAAAACATTATCCGCCGCACATCATCCATTCCTTTTCAGTCTTTCTCTCTGATCGTGTCCGTGTGTACGTATATACACCAAAACTTCAAAAATTTAACTGGTATGTGATCAATAGTTATGTGCTTATGTCTTATGTGCTTATGTGCATTAACTGGTATGTGATCAATAGTTAGCTATTGAAGTATATAATTTTCGTGATAACTCCGTATAAAGGGTTAACATATGGGTAATTGTTAGGTGTGGAGACGAATAACTACGTCGATTGAGTTATAGTGTGATTGGTTAAAATAATCTCCTTTATTTTATAGAGATGGTTGGACTCGGAGATAATCTGAGCAGAGCATAGTAAGTGGCGAATAAAGGCCAGATAATCTGTCGTGTAAAGTACAGATAGGCAAAAGCCAATCCAAGAAGGATTTATGTGGCAAATGGTTAAAGATCAGATAGTTATGCAGTTAAGGCAAGTATTTCTCCCATATTCTAAGTTCAGAATAGTTAAATGCTTTATATGTAGCTACAATAACTCTTAATTATGCCAGCCTTTCTTATTCCTGCTCTTTTCTTATAAGTTATTGATATCTCGAGCAAATACCTATTGTTTCGGGTTATTTGCGAGGCTTTAAATTTAATATTTAAATCAAAATGGTTTATTATCAATGTTCCGATTCTTTTGATGAATTTTGAATTGAACTGGCATATGACCTGTTTTATCAAAAATTATGTGTGTTGAAAATGAAAAGATCATATCAACGGTTTAGTGTTCAATCCTACCGATGGTGTCGGATGCTTACTCTATGGACTTGATGATTATGAAAAGGCCAGGGATGGATTGGTCCTTATGATTTTTAGGCCAAAGTGTGCCTGGGTACCCTATATGTTGGTGGGTCCATGCGGATGGGCATAGATCCGTACTGTATCCCGACTGATCAGCGGGTATAGTACATATGTTGGTTCTAGTGTCTAGTCTAATTTATTGTTGATTGCCATTAACGGCATTCCTTCTTTTAAAGTTTCACAGTTACAATACAATGCAAGTAATTGATTCCTGAGATGAATTAGAAAAATGTTTCAGTTGTTCTGCTTCAGAAAAAAAAATCAAATCTATCTTTGGGAGCCAGTTAGCGCTAATGTTTTATTCACTCAATTAACTAGATGAGCAGAGACATTGATAAAATTATATAAACTTGTTTCCAGGAATTTCTTTTTCACAAATATACTTTACTACTGTTGATACCTGGAAACCAATATATAGTACTTGCTGGGCATTCTTGGCTCACACTTGCTTTGTTATTTTCTTATCCTTTCAGTGACACCTGAGGATAACTGTAGATAGCTCACAATAGGCAGTGCTATGGAGAGATCCCAGCTTCAAGTAATTGGATATCCCAGTGTCATTAAGATGAGAAAGTTAGTAAAGAGGTAATGAGGCTTGAGTTAGTTGTTATAAAAGTTTAGACATTTCAGATTCTTGTTTCATACCATAACCTGTAATCGATCCAGAGTTGAGGGGTCATCTATATGTTTTTGTTAATATACAGGTTTATATTGTTTAAAGTTAATTGGTGATGCCAAATCCTGACCCCGGATTTGGGGCTGTCATACATTACCTACTGTGTATCTAGAAAATGCATTCTGCAATAAAGACCTTATCCCTCTAATATATCCTTTGCTGAACTTTGGAAGTTCAATCCACCCTTCCATCACTACATTTTTACCACGAGAAAAAGAAATTAAAAGATAACTAAGGATGTCCACGGAAAGCGGATTTTGATACAAGGGCCTAACCTAGTTTAAATCAATACGAAGTAAACTAAATCAATACAAAGTTATTTAGAACATTTTAAACCCACATAACATTATCCTAGTAGTTGTACAGAAATATTTTATATGTTCACAATTAAAGTACTAAAACTAAACAGGGAGATGCAGATAGAGAGCGACAGAGAGACACAAAAAACAACACGGAGAGGAAGAAACAACATAAATACGACAACATAAACAACACGGACAGGGAGACAGAGAAACATAAACAACATTCACACAACATAAATACATAAATATGACAAATATAACAATAGAGAGAGAGAGGATAGGGAGACATAAACACAAACAGGAAGGGGAGAGGGAGACATAAATTTATCATAAATTTATATAAACTACATTTTAACATACACACATGCATACTTTAGAAGGGAGAAAGGAGAGAGAACAGAGAGAAGGGGACAGGGAGAGAGAACAGAGAGAAGGTGACAGGGAGAGAGAACAGGGATAGAGAGGGGGATGAACACATGCATACCAATACACACAGCATACACACAAAGATACATGAATACACATGCATACTTCAATACACACAACATACACACAAGCATACTTCAATACATATAACTTGGTCTATCAAAACCCTAATTTGAGAAACAAATTCAAGCTCAATTGAAGAATACCTGATGAACTCAGTTGAAACCCTAAGCAAATCTTTTTGCAATCGAAGAACTTCAAACTTCAACTCCAATCGAATCCCCAAACTGAAACCCCCAATTGAAACCCTAATTAACCCGAATCAAATCCCCAAACTGAAACCCTCAATCTTAAAGACCTAATCGAATCTTAAAACCCTATACATTTAGCAGGAAATCTTCATCTCTTCATAACTTTGGATGAGCGGCAAATCTTCATAGTTTTATCAATGAGTGATTTTCGATATGTGAGTGTGTGTGAGTGAGTGAGATGTATGTAATAATTGAATGAGTGAGATATATGTAATAATAGTATATGTGTAATAGTTTTTTTTGTTATAATTTCGACACACGTGGCAAAACTACCGCTTCTAAATTTTCAACTCTTGCTAACTTTTTAACATTAATTTCTTTTTTCTTCTATTAAACTTGATCTTTAAAATTTTAATTATAAAAAATGAATTAATTCATAAATAAATTATAAATCAGTCTGCTAATGACTTATTAATTTTTAGAACTCAAAAATATTATTACACTCTATATTCGTTTGTTGTATAAAACATTTATTATTTTTGATATTTTAGTAAAATTCTATGTATATTACTGTTTAATTATAATATTAATTATTTTATTTTCTTTCAAACTATTATAAAATTTGTAATTTTTACAAAAAATTTATAAATGACTTAAACTACATATACTGGCCTTAAAAATTAATTAACATATATCTCAATTATTAATTCGTTTTATGTAAATATTAAAGTTAATTAGAAAATATATAAATTCATCGTTATAGTATGTTACGGTAACACATTTTTACTATAAGGCAACATCAAAAAAGCAGTGTTGCAGTAGACACAATTTTTTAGGCTAGCGTAAGTTTTTCTTTGCAACACCAAGATGATGAGTTGCAGTAGGCCATCTATGGCGTAGTGTATACATAGAAGGTTAACTTACATTAGAGCGTAAACCTAAGTGTCTAGTTGGATTCGGAGAAAAAAAAAACAGGCTACAAATGTGAAGAGAGACTATAAAGATAAATGGAAGAATGACAAATCTGTGGACGAATTCCATTGCTCAATTTATGCAGTGCCATAATTCCAATTGTTCTATAAATTGAGGACATAGACAATATATTGGCAGCTTGGTGAAACTGACCTCACTGAAATCCTAAAAATGAAATATTTATATGCACAAATTTATGTATAAAAAAATTCTATAGTGAAGAATTTTAAATTTGACCCCATTGAAGAAATACTTTCTTAGTAATAAAATCCAATTTGACCCCGGACAGATAGTTAATTTTACTCTTTGTGAATTAATTTTACATTATTATGTTTATTGTCAAAAAAATATTAATGTCATCATCGGTCTTATGTAAAATTTAACTCCATTGATTGAAAATTCTGGTTACGCCACTATCTGCGATAAAAATCTTGAGGGTATGGTCTTTTCTAGTTCATTATGAACATGACTGTCGGGTTTCAACCCAATATGATAATATGAGGTCGGGTGATACAAGACATAATTGGGTTGAGTAATAAGTATGAGCAGATAATTATTATATATCGTATGTCTTATTTACAAAGTTATGTAATTAGGTGCCAAGAAAGGAAGGCTTGTATAACAAGTATGGGAAGACTTGTAGAACAAGTATACTATATCTTGGTGGCTAAGTTTGGGTTGGCTATATATACATAGTCATATTGTTTGATTGAAATAAAAGAATGCTCAAGATATGGGACTTAGATATCGCTCGAGAGCGGATGCCTAAGTATCATAGTTTGAATGTATTATTGATGATTGTTTGGATTAATAATATAAGTTGGGAAGTGATTTTTCCATGTCATATATTTTATGTTTGTGCTCCGCATTGTGAAAGGCATATGTTATAACCTATTTGTTTATATCGAGGATTTAACTCAACTACAACAAGATTGTAATAAGAAAATATTAGAGTAAATATCACAGGGATCTCAGAAAATATTACTCGTCAAAGAAAGAATTTTTAAAGTCAATCTACAGACTTGAAGAATTGCCTCACTAAAATAAGCTCATGTAATATTCAAGCCTCAGTAAAATAAATCAAGAAAGTGGAACTATTTAAGTGACAAATATTTCATCAAAGTGACAGACATATTTATAGATGTTCAAAACAAGGAAATAGGGATTAAAATAGAAAAGAGCCACAGCTTTAAAGTCAAGAAATGAAGGACCATCATTGAAGTTAGTAACTCATGAACCAGATAGTACATCGAGTGTCAACATTTAAATGGAGGAATTTATTCATGGCATTCAATAATTTTTAGAAGAATTGTAGCTGTCTGCAAATTATTCTAATTCTCTATTAATGCTTAAATCAATTAGTTAATTTATGAAAATAAATTAATTCAATGAGAATTAATTTATTCATTAAATTAATTAACAAGTTAATTAATTCAGAATCAGTTTAATTATTTTTAAAAGTAAAAAGACTATCTAAACAATTGTAAAGACTGTCAAATGAACTGGTAAGACTATCCGGGTTGTTTTACCGATAGTCTCGCTAGTTCAAGAGACTGTCTTACCGATAGTGTTGCCAAGCCTTTTGACTGTCTCAATGATAGTCTCCGCAATACAAAAATAGTCTTTGCGATAGTCTTTTTTAGTTCATTTGATAGTCTTTCCAAGTCATTGAAGCAGGGTGAGCATCTTGTACTTAAAAGAAATCAGACAGAAGCAATTCAACAATTAAACAGCAGCCGTGAAAAATTAACAGATCGAAAAGTCACAGCCTTCAATTTCTCTCATGCCAACCAACTTGAATTCAAGCAATTAATTTCTAGTATTTATTGTAACATTCATTCCACTAGAAATTGATTACTTGTACTTGTGAAAGTATCTAGCAGATCAGACATCCCTAGTTTTAATCTCAAACTGCTTCTTAGCATTTGATCTTTTTATTACAAAAAAAGATTAGTTCATGTCGAATTTATCCTAGATTTGTTTTAATTAGTTTGAGATCACTATGCCATAAATGGCTTTCTACAACATTTACAACGTGTTGCCACAGCCCCAAAAAGTGTTGCAGAACATTGACAATTTTCAACGGCAACACTTTCTTGATGTTAGTATTTTCGTCGTTGCCGTAGGGGTCAATGGCAACACTTTGGTAACCTAAGGCAACAGCACAAATTATGTTGCAGAAATGGTGCACATTATCAAAAAAAGTGGGCCCCACCTGCCAGATGGCGCCCAGAAGGGTCTCACTATCAGGTGTGGGGCCCACATGTGGGACCCGCCAATGCCACGTCAGCAGATGTGGGGATTTAATCGATTAAATCCTTGTAATCTTTATCGTATTTGTAACAATCCTTCAAGTTTAATATAAGTTATATTTAACTTGAATCTTGTTTCAATTTTTATTCCGCATTTAATTCGAGAAAACGGTATAGTTTATATTCAACCCCCCCTCTTCTACAAACATATTGGGACCTAACAATTGGTATCGGAGCAAATTGATTGACGCACAAATCAAGATCCTTACTTTTGAGACTTGTCAAGATTTATTAAATTTTTAATTTTTCTTAAAAATTCAAGATGACTACTCAAAAGGTTGGAACCGTTAAAATTCCTATGTTTGATAAAGACCAATATGTGATGTGGAAAAAGAAGATGCTTTTATTTCTTAAAGTGGGCAATCCAAAGTATGCGGGTATTTTGAAGAATGGTCCAAAAATTCCAATAGTCGTTGAACTTGAGGTTGTTGTGAATGATGCGGTTGTCACTCCTGCAAGAACTTATCCGAAAGATCCAAAAAAACTGTACTGCTAATGAAAAATAAGATGCTGCTCTGGATTCTAGCCTACAGTTAATACTAATTGATTCTCCTGATTCCATTATGCTTGGTCATGTCATGAACTGTGTAGATGCTAAACATATTTGGGAAATGATTGAGATAATCAATGAAGGTACAGAGGAAGTTAGATAGAACAAATTGGAGATTCTTACCTCTCAGTATATGCACTTCAAATCCAATCCATGTGATGGCATCTGAGGTTTTTGAGAGATACAACAAGTTGATTAATGATTTGAACATAAATGGAAAGCACTATACAATCAAGGAATTCAACAAGAAGTTTTTACTGACACTTCCACCTCATCTAGAGCATAGAATAACAACCATTAGAGAAGCAAGGGATTTAAGTGAGATTTCACTGGAAAGACTCTATGGTGTTCTAAAAACCTATGAACTGGAACAGATTCAACAGAGAGAAATTTATGGGACAGGAAGAGTGGTCAGTACATCAACTACACTGGTATCCAAAGCCCCACAACAACAGGTTCAACAAGAAATAAGAATTATTCAACCTTCCAACACTGACAAGGATGGATAGTAGTTGAGCATGTTGTGACATCTTCTAATCAATCTGATGGTGATTTCTATTCTATGAAAGAGCTTGAACAACTGGAAGATGAGTCTATGGCTTTGATAGTGAAGAAGTTTAGAAACTTCAGATTCAGAAGAGATCCTAAGTTCAAATTCAAGTCCAACTCTAACAGATTTCAAAAAGGCGGTTCTCATCTTCTAATACCACAAGTTCTGGCTACAAGACTGGAATGGTGGATAGAAGCACAATCCGTTGTTGCCTTAACTGTAATGAGTTGGGACACTTTACAACTGAATGTTGAAAGCCAAATCAAGTTAAGAAGAACTCTTATGATACAAATCAGGAGACCAAATCTGGAAGAGCTTATCTTGCTAAATGGAAAAAGCTGGGATGATTCTGATAATGAAGATGAAGAAGTTGGTAATCTTGCATTCATGGCCATTGAAGACTCAACTGCATCTCCTAATAAAGAGGTAACTTTTACTGATGCTGAAATGGTTTATCATCTTAGTAGTACCTTAGATTGTGCTCGTCGTGAAAATGATAGAATAATTCTTCAGAACAATGCTCTTGAAAAAGAAGTTAGTGAATTAAGGCTAGTACACATTAATCAAGACAAACTTAAGGAAGAACTAGCTTTTCTTGATAATAGAGTTAATTGTTATAAAAAATTAGAAACAAATCTTAAAAAAAGATTGTTAGTCTTGAAACTAAGGTCAAAGGGTACTATAACTCTTGTGTTATAGCTAAACAGATCTTCAATAGACAGGCCATTAATAAAACTATTGGAATAGGTTTTGAATTATAATGAGTCTGTTGGAGAATTAAGCATTAATACTCCTAGTCTCGTCAGTGCTGAGAAAAGGAGAATACCACATGTGCTTAAAGGTGTTAATAAACCTCTATTTAAGGAATCTATTGCATAGCCATTGAATGAGACTTCTATCATTATTCAAGAAGAGTTACTTTCTAAGGAGATTGCTAATGAGGTGATATATCCAACAAATGTGGAGAAAGTCAAATTTGTGCAAACAGCTAAGACCAACTTGGACACTCATAAAGTGGGTCAAAAGAGTAACATGTCTAACATGCATAACATGCCTACTATTGATTTATCTCATAAAGAATGTGGTGTTACTAATTGCATTTCTTGTGCTTTTAATGTCATGTTTGTTTATTTTAATGGTAAGCATGCATACAATGATAATACTGCACCTCGTTAGCATGTGATTAATAAGAAGCATGATAGAACCAAGAATGCTAGTCCTCCTAAAGTTAGGAAGGAGATATTTGTACCTAAGCCTAAACATAAATTTTTTAAGACTGTTTACAAGGTAAAATGGCTAGTCATTGAAAAGGTAGATGTTGTTAAAATCAAGAATGTTGTTTTGCCTGACAAAGGCCAATTATTTAAGTATGCCAGACCCAATCAAATTTGGGTTCCGAGGAAGGCTTAATCCATTTGATATTGCAGGGGATGACAAAGGTGAACCCTGTGGTTTGGATTCTAGACAATGGATTCTCAAGACATATGACTAGAGATAGAGCCCTGCAATTAAATGTGATTGAGAAAGCTGGCGCAGTGGTTACTTTTGGAGATAACAGAAAAGGTTTAACTGGGGGATATGGCTACTTGGAAGTTGGGAATGTTATCATTGATAATGTATCTGTTGTGGAAGGTCTTAAACACAATCTGCTCAGTATTAGTCAATTTTGTGACAAGGGTTACAATGTTCTATTTGACAAGCAGAAGTGTCAGATCTTACACACAAAAAAATGAGAAGCCTGCCCTTTTGGGAGTAAGGAAAGGAAACCTATTCGTAGCTGACATAAACTCTGGAACCAAGTCTGAAGTTAATTGTTCAATGCAAAAGCATAGTCAGATGATATTTGGCTATGGCAAAAGAGACTTTCTCACCTTAACTTCAAAACCATGAATTCCCTAGTCAAGAGGGAGTTGGTGAAAGGTCTACCTAAATTGGAATTTGCACAGGAAGGTCTTTCTAAAGCCTATTAGAAAGGGAAGTCAAAGAAAGCATCTCATAGGAGCATTGACACATCATCAATAACTGTATTTTTACAATTACTTCATATGAATTTGTTTGGTCCAGTTAATGTAATGTTTACGTCAAAGAAATGTCATGCTCTCGTGATTGTTGGTGACTACTCTAAGTTCACTTGGGTTTTATTCTCACACTTCAAGGATGAAACTCCTCACATGGTGATTGATCATATAAAGTTGATAGAACTGGACTTTAACCTTCTTGTTAGAGCAATAAGGTCAGATAATGGAACTGAATTAAAGAATGCAATTCTTAATCACTTCTGTGCTGACAAAGGGATTTCCAGATAATACTTAGCTCCTAGGACTCCACAACAAGATGGAGTAGTGGAAAGGAAGAATCGTACCTTGATTGAAGCTACTAGGACAATACTAAGTGAATCAGGACTTCTTATGTATTTCTGGACAGAAGCTGATGTTATACCCAGAATCGAACCTTAATCAACAAAGACTTTATGAAAACACCTTATGAGCTCATGAATGAAAAGAAGCCAAAATTCAATTACTTTAATGTATTTGGTGCCAAATGTTTTGTGGTAAAGGACGGAGATGACTGTCGAGGCAAGTTAGAGGCCAATGCATATGAAGCCATATTTGTTGGTCACTCCAGAAGAGTGTTTGGTCGAAAACACGCAAGCACACGTGATCAACTTGAAGTATATGAATAAGTAAGATTCGTTCCCACAGAGACCGGTTTTTAGTTATCTATGCACTTATGCAACAATGTATGATCTTAATT
>PHNY01158214.1:10612-21345 GCA_003724115.2 Anethum foeniculum | reverse complement strand
TGACCTGTAATTGATCTTCTGGATTCCTGTGCTTCATTTGATTAATATTATTTACCTGTTTCCTATCCTAGTTGAGTTATATTTCCTCTGTTACATATTACGTTACATTATGCTTTACAAACTGGTAGATGGTAACCCAGAAATAGCAGTCTGTAAATCAGCAATCACAGTGGTAGCAGTCTGGTGCATAATCTCAGTCACAACAGTCATCCTCACCTGACCATCCTCTGGTGGTCCAACAGCAGGTCTAGCAGCTATCATCCTCAACAAAGCATCCCTAGTCTTAAATACCTCTCTATAACGAACATTAACATCATTATACATCTGACGAAGCTCATCATACAGAAAAGCAGGCACAGTCTCTATCTGATATCCAGTCATCTTAGGATGGAATGTCGGAAGAAGTGTAGGTGGTCCCCCATGACCCATGGTAACTGATGGTGTGAAAATAACAGGAGCTGAAGGTGCAGTATCACATACAGGGGCCTTAGAAGCAGTCGGAACCAAAGTAGGAGAAATGGTAGCTAGTGGCACATGTAACCCAACACTGAAAGGTACCGGCTCTATAGTAACTGGAATCCTAACAAAAGATGTCCTCAGATCAAAAGAAGTCCCGGACACAATTGAAGCCAAAGTCCTAAAGTGGTAACGGTCAGAAATAGGCATAACTGGAATGCTCACAGCTATAGAAGTGGTCTCTGGATGAAAGTGTCTCTCTAAGTCAGATAGGATACGATCCTCCTCCCTCGTAGAAACAGCAGTAGTGGTAACAGTAGTAGTCCATGGTATAGTAGGAGAGGGTATCTGTGTCAGCTCAGGTAAAGTAGCAAAAGTAGGGGTCATCGACTCCTCTATAGGCTGGCTCTCAATAGCAAAAAAAGGAGATCCAAATGCCTCTCCATGAAGTGGTGACAAAGTAAGATCTGTCACAACTGGTGGTGCTTTAGGTGGTGTAGGTAAAATCTGAACCGAAGAATCCTCACTGTCACTAGAGATATCAATGAAAGCCTCTGAGGGATCAACATCTGAACTCGAGTCAACAACCTCCCTAGGGAAAGGAGTAGGGGATCTGTCTCTAACTGAAAGGTAACCTGACATCTATAATCACAAATAAGGAAAGTCATAAGGAAAACTTTATAGGATATACTCCTTAGATAATAATTACTAATTCGGGGTCGTTAGCTTATAAATACCCCTAATATCTAGATAGGTATACTAGTATACCTACACTTAATTATATTCCACTTCCTCACTAAAATTCATATTCCTAGGGTTTCGCGTTTCCTAGGAGTATAACTACGGCTCTGATACCAACTCTGTGACGACCCCAAATCCACCCTTTCGTGAATTTGAGTCATCACGGTACCATGCTTCACACACCTGTATTAAACATTACAAACCATAATAAAATAACTTCATTGTGGACGCCACTCCACAGTCCTTAGGATCGAGTCTTCATACATACCTGATAAGTACATACATATTTAAGTACTTGAAACAAGTCCGGTAGTTCAACTACTAGTTACACAATCTTCTTGAAACATACTACTGATAAGTACTATATATATATATATATATATATATGCTAAGCATTTTCGCTTCAGGCTTTCTCCTTCCCTTTCTGTTGCCTTGCCGCTTGACTGGTATCTTCCATTTCTTTCTTCACTGTTTGGAAATAGGGATAGCAAGAGTGAGCAACTGAGTGCTCAGCAAGTATATACAATGTGACATAACACAAAAATAATATTGAAGGGTGCCAAGAACAATCAATGAATTAAATCAACAATGATTAATCAGAATCAACAAACAAAGATAAGCAACAACACTTATCTGGCACTTCACAAAAATAATTATCAAGAGAAAACTGGTCTTAATCCAACCGATACACTAATGATGCGATCAACTATCACTGTGTACCGTCCTCCTGCGAATCTTACGCTTACCCGATCACGGCTCCCCATAAGATCACCCAAACTCATATTGCTAGCATTAAAAAAGGGTTAACGTCTTAATCCACGGCCACACACGAGCCGAATAACATGTCCAAAATTTGGACTGTCATTTACCATGAGTTAACACTCACGTTGACCAGTATAGATGAACCTTCCTCCGATAAATTTCACATTTAATAGTTGAAGAACAAATACTTGAGAATAAAATACGAAACTTCAAAATTATATGGATCGATCAATGATCCACTAGTTATAGAATAAAAGGGTTGTATCGACATGAAAAATACGTCGACACACATTGACAAAAGGAATATTATGAATAGAAGGTTGATAAGATTTGCAAGCAAGATAGGATTGATTGGAAATGATACAAAGTGACGGATCGTAATGAAAGAAATTGACAGATAATAATAAATTGATTTAACGTTATAGAATTGCTTAGTTGAATATATGAATTTATATTCAACTGAGAGGAACTAATTTGACTGTCCTGAACGAAAGGAACAGTCGAGTAATTAAAATATTATAATTTAGGTTGAGATGAAAAGAAAAGACGATCAACAAATTTAAATTTGCGGTACGAATAATCAACTAAAATGATCAAAAGAAAATATCATAATATTCGTAACAATAATAATTAATAGTTAGGAAGGGAACATAGAAAACTTGCCTTATTTTTGATAATTAATGCACTGGCGATCACGGTTCGCTTTTACTAAAATTCCCCCCCCCCCCCACTTCGATATTTTCTAAAATAATCACGCACAAAACAAAATTTACATCAAGGAAATAAATAAATAATTCTCTATTCCGAGTTTTCTATACAGATTATTAATCATTTTAATTAAATAATTCTAACTTCTTTATGAGGTATTTATTATTTAAAAACCACAATTAACAAAGCCCTAACAATAATTAAATTAATATTTTTCTCAAATAATAAGTTGCGGGGTATTGAACCACTAAATGATCAATTTTATCTAATTATCAAATTATTAACCTAAAATAAAATCCATTTTATTGATAAAATAGATTACCAAACGCTACATTACCTTATTCCATTATTACTAAATTGATTCTTTTAAATTCCCAATAATTCAATTTACTTCACTATTTACAAGATATTCTACTAATTTAATTGCCAATTCTATATTTGGTTAATACTTCTATAATTGGTAACTAATTTATTGCATTAGATCACAAGTCTTTATTTTCAATTGTCAATAAAATTAAATTCCACAAATATCTACTAAATACCAACCATGTACAAACTAATACATTAAATTATTAAATCTAAATACAGCTTAAATACACCTCATTATACATCTTATATACCCCTTGAATACTTTGATAATTCTCAATCCAACTTTTATACATTACCTATATAGTACAATACTAATCATTTATACACTCCAATTAGAGAACAAAAAAAAATCAAATACATCCCAAATACAATTCATATACTACCTAAAATAAAATCAAAATACACTTCATCTTCAACCTCTCTTTACCACCAACTCCACCGCACTACCGCGCAGCCGCCGCCGGCCACCATCCGGTGGTGGCTCCGGACAAATTCCGGCGACCCCGGAATCAAAATTTTCTTCCATGATTTTATCCCCTTGTCCCGATCTACACCTTCTCCGTTCCCGTTTTTCTAAAAACCCACCAGAACTAATTTTCCGGTCACCCCTCTATCTCTCTCTCTCGTCTTCTCCTTAACCACAAACGCACACAAACATACGGTTTAGACACACACACAATGTACACATACACACACACAACGCCTACAATCACGAACCCAACACACTCACCAGCATTCTCCTCCTCCCTTCCCTCCATTTTCTCCGCCCGTACACCACCGCCGCCGCGGTGGTTACTCCCTCTCCGATCAACCCACAATAAACCAGTTACCACAATTCGATCACACTTCAAAAAAGTACAGCCTCAAATTAATTTAGTAAATGACATTCCACAAACAAAAACCCCAAAATTGCTCATAACCCTAATTTTATAACCGGTAAAGCCCAATTACCCAAACCCGTTCCTATAATAACCCAACTGAATTTAAAGATTAATAGTGATAAATTGGAATAAAGCTATTAGCTAATCAACTCAATTACTGCAACTGTTATTCCTATCCAATCTTAACACAAATTTACAAAATCATTAACTTTAAATACAGTTCAAAATAATCTTAATTACCTTATAATAATGAACAGAATATAGATATAGAATATTTACCTTTTACAGTGAGAGTTGATTCAGCGATTAATAGAATCCTTATCTTCAGCTTCCTTAATTTACTCTTACCAAAACCTTATCTCCAGCTTCCTTAATTAACTCTTACCAAAATCATTGTTCATTACCCAAACTTCTCTCCTGATGATACTCTTTGAACTTTTCAAAAAAAATAAAAAATTAAACAAATAATTTATATTATTAATCCTCTTAGCTTCTACAAAGAAAGACATCTATTTAAATTATTTGATAGGACAAGCCCTTCCTCTATTTGCAACTAAGGCCAAGCTTCTTAAAGAAGCCTCTCTAATTTAAATAAAATTTAAAAGAATTAAGCTTCTAAAGTTTTTATTTTATAATTGTTTTATTATACAATTATTTTTTCTTTTATGGATAGATGTTAGCATGAATAAATTAAAATTTGCATTTCTAGGATCTTAAGATAATTATTGATTTTAATTAGCTAATTTATTCATATAATAATTATCCACATTATATATGCCAAAAATAGTAACTTATTAAATTAAATAATTACATTTTCTTTGTTTTAAAAAAAATTTAGTACATACCGAATTTTTTTATTTATATTCAATATAATTATTCAGAAATAATAATTACTAGCTTGCACAATCAACAAGTATTTGTATTTATTAAAGAATACAAATAATTAATTAAAGTACTCCATAAATAAATAAATAAATAAATAAATAAAACATATAGGTACATGTAAACTATCCCTAAAAGAAATTTTAGATTCATTAGTTATATGACCTCATTATTTCTACCTCAAGATATTAGAAAAATAAAATAAAAAAGAATAATATTTATTATTTTATTCCTCTTCAAAATAATTAACCAAAACAATATTCTAAATATTGCTAGTTTGCAATGTCTACCGCACATCCATGAATAATTAACTAATTTAGTCCAGATTTATCCTAATATACAATTTAATAATTATTTATTCTCTTTTTATTTAACTCCCAAAATTATGCCTAAACCATATTTATACGGTTTTTAATAATTTCGTAAAATTGTTTGGACCAATTCAAGGACAAATAATATATATATATTTTTCTAATCGTCCATTTCTATTACCAAAATAAATAGTATTACTAGAGCGGATCTATCACAAATTAATTAAAATTTCAAACATATTTGAAATCTATTTTAATCAACCTCAATAATAAATAAAATATTAGAATTAATTATTTACCTAAAATTTTCGGGCGTTACACGTTGAGTCCTAAAATATTTTTGAAAATAATTTTCTTCACTCAAATTGACTTGACTTAATTGGGTTAAGTTTATATTTAAATATTCTTTATTTGATTTAATTAATTAGTTAAATAGAACTAATCGATTAATTTTATCGACTAAGATTTATTTAAATAATAATTGGCTCCAATTAAATTAAGTTAATTTCAATTATCATTTTCTATACTTAACACGGTTTTATTAAGATAAATGTTTCTTATAATATTTTCGACTATTTCATGTGTGATTTGAGATGATTACATGTTATCGGCTAAATGTTATTTGTATACGTGGTTAGATTGTTATGTGTATGTAAAGTATATATATGAGATATGTATAAGATATTTTATGTAACGCGAATGGGTAGAATAACATTGGACGTTTAGAAGGAACGTCGATTGGTGATAGGATACTAAAATAGTGTCTTTATACGTGTAGATTTGAAAAGCGAATATGAACGATATAGGAAAGGAAAGGCCCCACTAGGTGGCGGGAAGTAGGTTCTTCGGTCAAGAAAGGAAGCGAGTAAGGAAATACCGACATGGGGAAATTAATTAAATGTGAGTTGTGACAGCTAGTACGATAATTATCGGAATTAAGACAAGTTTTTCTCTGCTCTTTTCCCAATCTTTAATTGCTGTTAAATTGATGAAAATATTTTGATATGCTTATCATTTATTATTCTCTGATCATTTTGATTATTCATACTCGCTATTTAATTTATTTTCGATCGTAATTAAATAGGATGTTCTTGATAGAATTTTCTTTTGTCTCTACGTAAATTATAATATTTTAATTAATTGATTGTTCCTATTGTTCAAGAAATTTAAATTATCTCCTCTCGGTTGAATATAAAGTTCTATATTCAGCTAAATATTTATATAACACTAAATCGATTTATTGTTCAAATCGATTACTTGTTATCAATCAACTTCTTTCATTATATTTTCCTAAGATCTGTAGATATGTATGTTTCCTAATTATTCCTAAATTATTTGAGAATTTACAACCTTCTAATCCTCATATTTTCTTTGGTCAACATGTGTTGACATATTTTTCATGTCGATACAACACTTTTATTCCATGACTAATGGATCATTGACCGATCCAGGAAATTAAGTGGTTTTGTGTTTAATGCTCGAATACTTGTTATTCAATTGTGAAGTGAGAAATTTATCGGAGGAAAGTTCATCTATACTGGTCAAAGTGAGTATTAACTCGCAGTAATTGATATGATAGTCCAAATTTTGGACATGTTATTCGACTCGTGTGTGGCCGTGGGTTAAGACGTTAACCCTTCTTTAATGCCAGCAGTATGAGTTTGGGCGATCTTATGGCGAGCCGTGATCGGGTGAGCATAAGATTCGCAGGAGGACGGTACACTGTGATAGTTGATCGCATCACTGATGTATTGGTTGGAATATGACCAGTTCTATCTTGAAAATTAATTTCGTGAAGCGCCAGATAAGTATTATTGCCTATCATTATTTGATGATTTTGATTAATTATCATTGTTATGAAAAACTTATTGCTCTTTGCACCCTTTGTTGTTATTTTGAAAATTGTTGTAATCTATACTTGCTGAGCACTCAGTTGCTCACTCTTACTATCCTTATTCCCAAACAGTGAAGAAAGAGAATGATGATATGAATCAGCTAGCAAGGCATCGGAAAGGGAAAAGAACAAGTTCGAAGAGGCGGTGTTTAGCCCTATGTTATCAGTACAATTATTTTGCAGAAGAATGAAAAAAGTTATATTTTTTTGCTTTATGTTGCAAAAGGTATATGTTGTAGCACATAATTTAGGATGTATTTATTCTTAGCGATTGAGTTTTACGAGTTTTAATCGGTGCTCTTGCTATTGATTAATAATAAGATGCCTACGTATCTCTAGCGGGTAGAGAATCAAGCCAAAAAATGTGGTTCTAGTTGTGAGGTCTAGGGCGCTTTATATCAACGATGATGTTTTTTGTTTTTTTAATACGTTTAGGAGACTTGCTGGACAAGCCACCTCCTTAGAGAAATTCTAGATACTTCCTTGTGAAAAACAGATTTCTTGTTGATTTATATGTCTCTTGGTTTACTTCTTACAGAAGAAATTACTTTTCGGACATAGTAATTGGCTGAATATTTAGCCTCTTTAACAATTACGAGATTAATAAATAATTACTATTACGGGTATTTATTATTGGGCTAACCCTTTGGACTAATCGCGGTCTAATTAATGCAACATTAATTATGTATTTATGGTATTTTTTTAATCCCTAACATATGCCCCCCAACTTCTACGATAATTCCTTAGGATTTTGTAGAAGTTTCTATTTCCCTTGTTCAAGACTTGGGGTTCGTTAACTCGCTTTAACTTTGAAAATAGGCTTTTCCATCCCTTTTGACTGCTATTTAGGGCCTTTATTCTTTCTCTCATTTTCTGACCGTTTTTGGTCAAAGTCAACTCTCGATTTAACTTTATTTTTTCAAAAAGAGAATTCAAAAAATTTTATTTTTCAAAAAAAAATTGGAAGGGGCTCGTTGGGACCATTTATCGCCGCACCCCGGGGACATCCCTGGTCGCAGGAGCTCCCTCTGGTTGCTTTTACTTTGGTTACAAAGCAATTCCATGTCACAAATTTTCTAGGCGTACCTTAGTCGAATATAGGATACCTCCTCGCGAGGTTTTCGTCGCGGGATCTTTCATCTCCACATAAAGGGGTTTTAATTATTAAGCGACTCGACATCTGGAATCCTCTAGGTGTCCCTAGATTGGATTTAGAATCGTTGCTCGGGCGGCTTTACATCGGCCCTAATTCTTATATTGGGTCATTATTGGACCTTAGGTCGTTAATCGGGCCTAATTCATTTATTTGAGTCATTGTCGACCTCGGGCCTCTTATGAGACCTAATTCATTTACTTGTATCATTTCCGAACCTTGGACCTCTTATCGTAATTTCTTTTACTCATTCTACATACCTTTGTGTTATGCTTATTAATGCTCAATCATTCCTTGCAACTTTATTTCAGTTGGTGCTGCTCTGGATGCTCTCTCAAGATGGTGACAAATTGTTCTAGCCTGACCTCAATGGTCTTAAAAATTTGTTTTACTATGTTTCTTTATAATTGGCTTTGTATAGCTTATTTTCTGATCTTTATTTTGTCTAGTTTGAATCATGTACTTTGACACTTGATAATGTTAATGCATCTTTTACTTGTATGTGTTTAATACTTCTTTTCGTATTTACATCTACAGTATATATAATCCTAAAGTATGATTCTGAAGACGTAAGTCTGACATCATTATAACCCTAACCCAAGTGTTGTGTCTTTAAAATCAAACACCTAATAGTTATAACCATAACTGAATCTTTAAGCCTATATATGACTTCATAAGCTAACTAACTGTTGTGTCTTGATTATAACCATAACTGAATCTTTAAGCCTATATATGACATCATAAGCTTAACTAAGTGCTGTGTCTTAAAAATCAAACACCTAATAGTTATAACCTAACTTAACCCTGAAGGGTTATGTCTTAAAACTATAACTATACCCACACACCTTATAAACAATCCCGATAAAATGTTATGTCTGAGAAATCAAAAACCTACAATTAAACAAACAAAATCACATGTACCTAGCCATGTTAACTAATATAAATTTAAAGTAAACAAAATATTAACTAATATAAATCTAAAGTAATACCTAACCAAATAAAATTTAACTAATATTAATCTAAAGTAATAGTTAATTTAACTTAGCCTATACTGTTTTTAAATACAATTTATTATATACACTTATACCTAAACTTTACAAATACCTAAACTTCAACCATATATTCACAATCCTAAAATTTTAACATATTCAATAAAATATATTAACTAACAATTAATAATATATAAAAATTATAAATCTTTACAATGTAAATAAAATTGAAATTTAAAATATGAGCACAATTTCTACTTTCAAAATATATTAAATAATGTTATAGTTAGTTGTAAATATTTTTACAAATTAATATTTACAAGTAAATTAAATTGTAATCTTTAACTTATCACGTGAATGTAGAAATTTAATTCTATGTTACTAATTAAAGGAATAAAACTTTTTATTTTAAAATAAAAAGAATACGAAACAATGTAATTAATAAATTTATATTTATGGATATTTCTAAAAACCAAAGCCAATACAATACTAAATAAATAAATCATAATTAAATTTATACAATGTTCCGCATAATTAACAATATTTTTATGTATAAAGAGTTAGAACCCACACTCCTTACAAATCAAACAAAATCTTAAAAATCAAAACACCAAGTATAGTACAATAGTTATAACCCAAGTGTTACCATAGTTATATCGAAAGTGTTACATCTCACAAACCAAACGCATGTATGCAAACCTATTTAAAAAGCCTATATATCTACAAATTTATAATGTTAAGTTGAAACTTTAAAAATAGGGAAACTTTAAGATATAGTTACAAACCTAAGCAATATACTAACAAAGAAAAAGAAATGTAATCAATGAATATATATATATATATATATATATATATTATTTTGTTAAAAAACTAATAATCATTACTGTTATAAAATGTAGAATATAATTTTTAAAATTGTACCCCATCACAAAAAAATAAACAAAAAATTGTTATATATCCAACTAAACTTAATATATTGATGTATTTAACCGTTGTCGGAGACAACTTTTTTCCTCATGCGAGTCAGCCGCCTCATCTTCCGTAACCCTAGTCGTCCCATCTTCTTCTTCACTCCTTCTATCCATCTCCGTCCCCATCTCCATCTTCATCCTCTTTCTTCATCCACAAAACACTCTTTCTCTTGTTTTTAATTATCTTTTAATAAATATCGAGATTCTTCACTTTAGTATTCAGATCTACTAAGGTTAAGAGCTCGGATCCTATAATAAAATTTGTTTCGTTCTGTTTGAGTCATTATTTGTGTATTTGATTGTCTCGCTTTGTGCAACGTGTCTCGCTTTATGAGATGTGATAGTTGTTTTGAAAATGAATTTTATGGTGTATTGAGAGATCTAGATATCACACATCAACAACACTATCGGCAGGTCTATAGCTGGTGTCCGGCAGGTAGATAGCTGGGGTGTGTTTGGAACGGTAGTGAAAATCGCATGTGCTCACCTCTCACAAAAAATATTTGTTCATAACATGAGACTTGCAACAGAGTCCTATGAACATTGCACTATCCATGGAATTAATGTGAGGGTCAATTATGAAGCTACTATTTTAAAGGAAGATGCAGGTTGGATC
>PHNY01158214.1:298-10593 GCA_003724115.2 Anethum foeniculum | reverse complement strand
GAAACCATTATCTTCATTTTTAATTTTTAGAATATTTGTATTCAGTTAGTTAAGCAATCCGGAAACAGAGCGGCTAATTATTTAGCTCGTTTATTTGTTTTTCAACCTGGTTGCATGATCAGTTGGGGGTTTGTCCCGATTGAGTCTTTTTCATGGTGTTAATGAAATCTGTTCTAAATTTGGCAAAAAAAAAATATATATTGATGTATTTCGAAAAATTACAATTTTTTACACATTATAGATTTTCTAACAACATCTTCTATCAACACAGTAAATAATATACATTTATGGTAAAATATAAAATAAATTTTATAGTTTGAAATATAATATTTTAATTTCAATAATTATCTTATACTTAAAATTAAAATGTTAATGAAACCAAATCTTAAACCAAGCTTTAAGATTTTTCTTTTTTAATGATATAAGTTATAGTTTATATTTAACCTAATCTAATAAATATAATTGGTATATATAATCGTGCTCCTAAATATAAGTGGACACAAATAAAATCTATTAACCTGCACACAATCACACGCAAAACTACAAAATACAAACATATTTATAATGTTACTAAAAAAACTACAAAATACAAACATATTTATAATGTTACTAAAAACTTAAACGGTAAAAATGTTAACATGCACAAAAAAATATGCACAGTTACAAATTGTCGTGGATCAAATAGAATATTTAAATAACTAGGGTTGTAAGCTTCGAGTTTTAATGACTGCTCTTGTATTTCGTGACTTAAAACTGCCTTTACAAGATACCTACGTACCTTGCTGTTTGCCAAGGATCAAGTCAATAAACGTAGTTCTGGGTTGAGGGGTCAGGTCGCTTTTATAGGTGATGAATCCGTAAGTTGGATTAGACTTTGGAGACTTGATGAGCAAATAGTTATATTTGATTGGACTTTGGAGTCCTAAACCTCAAGGAAACGGATTCCTTATTAGTTGTGGTTCCTTGTAGGCCAGCTGTTAGGAATCATATCCTTAATATGACTCTTTTATGGGGTTGTTGACTTGGTCATGCAATTGACTACGAATTTTGGTTAATAGTATAGCCCATTGGGCTCACATACCCTAACCGGGATTATGAACTAGAACAATCAATAGGATTACAGATCCAGTTGATCTTATAGTGTGGACAGCATCAACTATATTATATATTTTCTTTCCGTTTACAGCCTTAGGTATGTTTTATTGGCCCATTAGGCCCAACTTGTGTAATTAGGGCTTCGAGCCACTATTATTTATTAGGCATAATAAATATATCATTAATTATGTCTCTAGGGTTATAATTTTTCCCTATCATTTGCCCCCCAACTTCTAAGGAATCACTTCGAAGATTTCATAGAAGTTAAGTTATGTGCCCTTCTTTGGGTATCATTTTAATCGTATGGTGTGGAGCGACCTACACACTTAAAACATTTTTACCTTACTCGAGGTTCCTCATTTATTGAAAATTTTAGACAATTTTCCTTCATTTTCCCATATTTCATAGGAATTTTATCGTACTTATAAGTATCAATTATTTCTAATTTTTCAAGAATTTTTCTTGTACCACAGGTATTTTTCTAAAATTTTCCGCATTTTTTCCTATTTTTTAGGAATTTTTCTGAATTTTTAGTCGCCACGACTAGGATTCTAGTCGTCACGACTAGGATTCTAGTCGTGGTATGCATCTTCGATCCAGGAACTCCTAGTCGTGGCACAATACGACTAGGATTCCTGGTCGTCTAGGACTAGGATTCTAGTCGTACGACTAGGATTCTAGTCTCACGACCTGGATCCTAATCGTGTTATGATATTAATCATTTTTTGGGCATGGTCTCATACGACTTGGAATTCCTTGTCGTCACGACTAGGATTCTGGTCGTCACGACTAGAGGACGACTAAGATTCTAGTCACGTTACAATAATTTTTTCTCCTGGTCGTAGTTAATTACGATTAGGGAAATGAGGTCATCACGACTAGGAATCTGGTCGTCACGACTTAGGATGACTAGGATTCTAGTCGTGTTATGACGATTTTTTCTCCTGGTCGTGGTTAATTATGACTGGGGAAATGAGGTCCTCACGACTAGGAATCTGGTCGTCAACTTGAGGACGACTAGGATTCTAGTCATGTTACGATGATTTTTTCTCCTGGTCGTGGTTAATTACGACTAGGGAAATGAGGTCGTCACGACTAGGATTCCGGTCGTCACGACTAAGATTTTGAAGAAAAATACAAATGTATTCTTTTATTATTATTTATTTAGTGGGCACTTATAGTGGGCTTACTACCCAACACCTCTCTACTTGTTGGGCCTGAACCCATTTCCTAATTTTTCTTTTAGAGGCCCATATATAATCTCCCTTTATTTTTCCAGAAACTTCTAGAATTTTCCTGTAGCTTCTTTTTTTGGGCCTCTATTCTGGGCTTACGGGCTTTTTACCGGTATTAGCCGGTTGCTTTGGCTTTTTACCGTCCAATTGACCGGCTGTTCCCCTTATATAAAGGTTGGGGTGAAAGTGAATACTCATTTCACTTTTCACTCTCACTTTCACTTCTCACTTTTACTCTCAAACAGTTTTTTCTCCAAGCAAATTTAGGAGTTCTTTCCTCAAACATCTATCAATGACGGACCAGCATGTTGACGGACTCACCCTTATGGACAAGGCTTCAAAATCTGTTGTTTCTAAAAAAGGTATCCCCATAACTATCCACTCTTCTTATATGTCGTTAATCGAAATGATCAACGTTCGGGGGGATGAATTTCCGTCTAATTATAAATTTGATGCCTTCGACCATTGTAATAAATACCACGAAGATAGCACCATTAACGAGCTTAACACATACTATAACCTTCCTTCTCATCTTAGGCTGATCAAACCTTCACCCGGGGATCGTACTTGTAACTGGAGATCAGATGCTTTATATATATATGTTGATGCTTTAATTGCTGGTCTTAGACTCCCATTCCATGATTTTATACCCAAACTGTTAGCCGATGTCCAAATTAACCCTGGCCAACTTCCCCCAAATGCATGAAGGAACATATTATGTTTCATGGTCGTTTGTCTTGGGAAGGGCTTTCCTTTGTCTGTGGCCATTTTTAGAAAGATTTTCCAATTTGTAAATAGCCCTTTAACTGCCCCGGGTTGGGTTTACGTTAAACAAAGGCCCAAAACTACTCATATCTTCAATGGTCTTTCCATCCCTGATAACAACTACTAGTGGAAAGACAAATTTTTGCTTTTAGTTTGGGAAGGAGGTGATTGGGGCACTCTTTTCCGATCCTCATTTGGGAAAGTGAGCGATGGGAGCCCCAACACCATAGAACTGACTCCTGAGGAACAGGTCATTTATGATGACCTTATTAAGGATAATGGCCAAACTCACAGCTGGACGCTTCTGGAAGAATTTTCATTGAAGCATGTTGGCTTGTCTTCTATTAGTGACGAGGGTACATTTCTATCCCTCTTTCGTTTTTGTCTATTCTTATATACTCATATTTATTCATTCTTTTTGTCTCTTTTCAGTGGCAAGGAAGATTAATGAAACCAATCGCCCGATCAATGATGAGACCTTTAAGATGAAAAAAGCTCGATTGCCTGCGGATCCTCGCCTTCCCCCAAAATTTCCGGGTTTTCTGATAAGGCATGATGGCTCAGGATCAGGAGCTGAGCTGGAAGGTGCTTCGGGGACCCAAGCCCTGCTTTTCAGCCATCTTGGGGTTTTAGGAGGCACGACTCAATGATCGGCTCTACTAGGCATTCCCTTGATTGGTCCCTTCATTCGATCCCTCCAACTGATTACAAAGATGTCGTGGTGGGTTCTGATTTCTCCCGCATAGAGCTTTTAGGTGCTCAACCCCAGGCTACCGTAAGCTTTTATACTCTTTCTCGTGTCTTGATCACTTTTTCATCCCTTTTATTTAACTCGGATCTTTCCGTCTTTTAGGCTAACACATACTTTCAGGGAGCTCTTCATCATGCCCGGTCATGGAAAATTTCCTCTAAAAAGCATGAAAAAAAGGCCAAGAAGCTGAAGGGGAAGGTGAAGAAGCTCGAGGCAGATCTGAAGGCCAAAGACGAGGCCCTTGCTTCAGCTCATGCGCACTTGGTGAAATACAAAGATAAGAGGGAAAACTTGATCAATGCCTACATGACTTCCCCCGAGTTTCAAGAGCTCATGACTAAACATGACGAAGGTCTTTATCCTACTCTTTTCCCAGCGGGGTGGAATGCGGGCATTAGAGCCGTGCAGGAGAGGTTTCCTGACGTCAACCCTATGGACTTCGAGCCTCCCATTGACCCAGTGATCATTAAACAACTTATGAAGAGTAGGGAAGATCAAGAGATGGCTGAGGGCGGAAGCGAGGATGAGTTTAAAGAATGATGGGATGAATGGATCTTGGATCCAAATGTCACTCCTTTGAAAGCCGAGGATGATGAGAGTTCATCGAGCTCCAGCTCTTCAAGTAGCGAGGACGAGGAAGGAAACCAGAAGGATATGGAGTCCGAACCCTCGAATGCTGTCTAGATTTCTGCTTGCCCTTTGTGGCGTTCTATCTTTTTATGTGGTTGCCCTACGTGGCATTGTCTTTAATTTGTCTGTAACTTTATGATATCCGAAATTTGTACCCTTCAAGGGTTAATTTATAATTCTTTTCCCTTTGTATTTTGAATTCCTTTAACTTAGATTACGCTTGTTATTTTAATTCATATCGATAATTATAACAACATAAAACTTAAAGAATTCAAGTGCAAGGAAAGAAATATTATTAAACTTCTTTTGGGGTTCTTATCCTTACATGAGAAAAGGTGGAATGACCCACAACAACTACATAAGCAATCTATTATCCTATCATGGCCAAAAGGCCTTATTTAAGTATAATTATAATTCTTGTTCTAAAGAATTACACATAGTATTTCTTGAGGTTTATAGCGTGCCAAGTCCTAAGTGTTTCTTCTCCTTCCAAGGTAGCCAACTTTTAAGAGCCTCTTCCTAAGACCTTCCTTACTTGATAAGGCCCTTCCCAGTTAGGAGCCAGCTTCTCCTTCTGTCCAACACCGGATGCTTTCATCTTCCTCAACACTAGGTCTCCTTCTCTATAGAACCTCTCCTTTACTCTCAGGTTATAGTAGAAGGACGTCTTTTTTCTGATACTCAACTACCTTGGCATGAGCTTCATCTCGCACCTCATCTATTAGGTCCAGCGCCAGCCTTTGCCCTTCCTCATTTTGTTCGGGTTCATAAGCTTGTACCCTCGGGGATGAGTGTGATATCTGCATAGGGACTACCGCCTCCGCTCCATATGCTAGTAGGAACGGGGTAGCTCCCGTAGTGACTCGACAGGTGGTTCGATAAGCCCATAGTATGGGTAGAACTTCATCCATCCAACTATTCCTTGATTTCTCGATTCTTTTCTTCAGCCCATCCAAGATAATACGATTGACTACTTCAGCCTGTCCACTTGCTTGCGGGTGAGCAACCGAAGTGAATCGCAACTCAATTTCGTTTCCTTCGCAGTACTTTCTGAAATCCTCATTATTGAATTATGTTCCATTATCGGTCACTAAGATACGAGGAATCCCGTATCGGCACATGACATTCTCCCATAAGAACTGGGCAACTTGTTTGGTGGTTATCTTGGCCAAACGTTTGGCATCAATCCACTTAGTAAAATAGTCAATGGCGACAATCAGGTACTTCCTTTGAGCTGTGGCCACGGGAAAAGGTCCTAAGATATCCATTCCCCATATGGCAAAGGGTATGGGGGAATTGATGGATGTCAACATCTCTGGGGGCTGTCTCACAACTGGAGCATGCTTCTGACAACGATCGCATTTTTTGAACGAAACTTTTAGAGTCATTCATCATCTCCGGCCAATAGAAACCTAAGCGAGTAATTTTATGAGCAAGCACCCTGCCCCCCAAGTGTTGGCCACATATTCCTTCATGAACTTCTTCCAGGGCTAATCGAGCCTCGTCAGGCCTTAGGCATCGTAGATATGGAATCACGAAGGACCGCTTGTACAGAATCCCATCGATCAGGGCATACCTCAAGGCTCCTACGTATAGTTATCGGGCTTCAATGATGTCACTAGGCAACCACCCTGTTTCCAGATGAGCTTTGATAGGATCTATCCAACAATTTCCTAACAACTCAATAGGTGCCACCAATTTGACGTCAACGCTTGGCGTCTTCAACACCCTATAATATACACTCCCCGAGCTATTGTCTACTTCTGAAGAGGCAAACTTTGACAGAGCGTCTGCCTTGACATTTTCCTTTGTGGGAATGTGCTCAACTTGGCATTCATCAAACTGTGTCATCACGGCTTTCACAAATTCAACATACTTGATCATCGTCTCTTCCCTAGCTTCGAATTCTCCATTTACTTGAGAAATCACCAACCTTGAATCCCCACACACTTTGAGGTTTTTCACCCTCAGGGTTCCTGCCAGGCCGAGCCCCACTATAAGCGCCTCATACTCAGCTTCGTTGTTCGTGGTTGGAAAATCCAACTTCATTGCATATTCAATTTCGAAACCATCCGGGCTTTGTAATACCAATCCAGCACCACTTGAATTTTCTTTGATGCCCCATCAAAATAGAGCACCCAATATTCCTTTGCTGGTTCCTTGGCCTCCTTCTCCTTGTCCTCCTGGGATCCTTGTTCCATATCCTGCCCCCCGACTTCTTGGTTGTTAATAGTACATTCAACCACGAAGTCAGCTAATGCTTGAGCTTTGATGGCCGTCCGTTGCTTATACTTAAAATCAAACTCTCTTTAGTTCAATAGCCCATTTTATCAATCTCCCACTTACCTTTGGGCTATGGATGACGTTTCTCAATGGTTGATTCGTTAACACCTCAATCTTGTGTGCTTGGAAATATAGCCGCAGCTTTCTGGATGACATGATGAGGGCCAAGGCAAAATTTTCAATGGTGGAGTAGTTTAACTCTGCCCCACGCAATACTTTGCTTACATAGTACATTGGTTTTTGAACTTTGTTTTCCTTCTTGACCAAGACAGCACTCAAAGGTTTTTACTGAAATTTCTAAGTACATGTAAAGTACCTCATAAGCAAAGTCTTTCATCTTTTTCAAGGTTATGAAGAATGTAAGGCATTTATCTCCGGATTTTAAAATAAACCTCCCTAATGCAGCAATCCTACATGTAAGCTTTTGCACATCCTTTATGGACCGTGGTGGTTCCATATCCAGAATGGCCTTTATTTTGTCAGGGTTAGCTTCGATTCCCCGTTTGGAGATCATCAATCCTAAAAATTTTCCTGATCCTACCCCGAAAGCACACTTGGCGGGATTGAGCATCATCTTAAACCAAGCTTTAAGATTTTTGTTTTTAATAATATAAGTTATAGTTTATATTTAACTTAATCTAATAAATATAATTGGTATATATAATCGTGCTCCTACGTCGTCATAAATAAAATCTATTATTCTAACAACAACAAACACACAATATACGTCATGCACACCTGCCAAACTACAAACAACCTAAACCGTCATGCAAAATTACATACAAAACTACCAACAAACACACTTACACTACAAATATACAATAAACATCAAAAATATTTTAAACTACACTATGTAAACCTATTTCAACCCTATATATCTACATATTTATAATGTTACACAAAAAAAACTTAAATAGTAAAAATGTAAACATGTAAAAAAAAAAAATGCACACTTACAAACCTAGGTCAATATATTTACAAATTTATACTTACCTTTTAACTACCTAATACAACAAAGAAAAAGAAATGTAATCAATAAATAATATCTTATATTTTGTAATATTAATATTTTGTGAATTTTGTTAATGATTAGTAATGTTATAAATTGTAAAAATATAATTTTTAAAATTTTAACCAAACATAAAAATAAGTCAACACAAAAAGTGTTATACATGGCCAACTAAATTTAATATATTAATATATTTCAATAAATCATATTTTTTTACACATTAATGAATTTTCAAACTATATCTTCTATCATCAAAATAAATAATATAAAAATTATAGTATATTAACCAAAGCAATATACTAATAAAGAAAAAGAAATGTAATCAATGAAAAATATATTTTATTTTATTAAAAAACTAATAATCATTATTGTTATAAAGTGTAAAATATAATTTTTTAAATTGTACCCCATCACAAAAAGAAATAAACAAAAAATTGTTATACATCCAACTAAACTTAATATAGTGATGTATTTCAATAAATTACAATTTTTTACATATTATACATTTTCTAACAACATCTTCTATCATCACAATAAATAATATATAGTTATAACAAAATATAAAATAAATTTTATAGTTTGAAATATAATATTTTAATTTCAATAATTATCTTATACCTAAAAATAAAATGTTAATCAAACCAAATCTTAAATCAAGCTTTAAGATTTTTATTTTTAATAATATAAGTTATAGTTTAAATTTAACCTAATCTATTAAATATAATTGGTATATATAATCGTGCGACACAAATAAAATCTATTATTCTAACAACAACAAACCCAAAATCTTCATGCACACCTGCGAAACTACAAACAACCCACACACTAAACGTCACACCTGACATGCAAAATTACATGCAAAACTACAAACAAACATACCTAGACAAAAACATTTTAAATTACACTATGTAAACCTATTTCAACCCTATATATCTACATATTTATAATGTTACACAAAAAAACTTAAATAGTAAAAATGTTAACATGTACAAAAGAATAATATGCACAGTTACAAACCTAGGTCAATATATTTACAAATTTATAATTATCTTTTAACTAAGTAATAAAACAAATAAAAAGAAATGTAATCAATAAATAATATCTTATATTTTATAATATTAATATTTTGTCAATTTGTTTAATATTAGTAATGTTATAAATTGTAAAAATATAATTTTTAAAATTTTAACCAAACATAAAAATAAATCAACACAAAAAGTATTATACATGGCCAACTAAATTTAATGTATTAATATATTTCAATAAATTATATTTTTTTTACACATTAATGAATTTCCAAACTATATCTTCTATCATCAAAATAAATAATATAAAATTATAGTATATGTAACCTAAGCAATATACTAATAAAGAAAAAGAAATGTAATCAATGAAAAATATATTTTATTTTGTTAAAAAACTAATAATCATTATTGTTATAAAGTGTAAAATATAATTTTTTAAATTGTACCCCATCACAAAAAGAAATAAACAAAAAATTATTATACATCAAACTAAACTTAATATATTGATGTATTTCGATAAATTACAATTTTTTACACATTATACATTTTCTAACGGACAGTTATAATAAAATATAAAATAAATTTTATAGTTTGAAATAAAATATTTTAATTTCAATAATTATCTTATACCTAACAATAAAATGTTAATCAAACCAAATCTTAAACCAAGCTTTAAGATTTTTGTTTTTAATAATATAAGTTATAGTTTATATTTAACCTAATCTAATAAATATAATTGGTATATACAATCGTGCTCCATCTCCTGTCGACATTCTAACAACAACAAACACACACAATCTATTAAACCGTCGACATTCTAACAACAACAAACACACACAATCTATTAAACCGTCACACCTGACATGCAAAACTACAAACAAACACATCTACACCTGACAAATATACATAAACATCAAAAACATTTTAAACTACACTATGTAAACCTACTTCAACCCTATATATCTACATATTTATAATGTTACACAGAAAAACTTAAAGAGTAAAAATGTTAACATGTACAAAAAAATAAAATAATATGTACAGTTACAAACCTAGGTCAATATATTTACAAATTTATACTTACCTTTTAACTACCTAATACAACAAAGAAAAAAATTAATAAATAATATTTTATATTTTGTAATATTAATATTTTATCAATTTTTTAATGATTAGTAATGTTATAAATTGTAAAAAAAAATATAATTTTTAAAATTTTAACTAAACATAAAAATAAATCAACATAAAAAGTGTTATACATGGCCAACTAAACTTAATATATTAACATATTTCAATAAATTATATTTTTTTACACATTAATGAATTTCCAAACTATATCTTCTATCATCGAAATAAATAATATAGAATTATAGTATAATGTGAAATAAATTTTATAATTTGAAGTATAACATTTTTCTTTCAATAGTTATCATTTACTTAAAAATAAAATATTACTCAAAAAATCTTAAACAAAACTTGAGCCCTGAGATTTTTCTTTTTTC
>PHNY01158129.1:3660-15869 GCA_003724115.2 Anethum foeniculum | reverse complement strand
AATAGTTAAAGTTATAAATATGGTAGTTCAATACAACCATCAAATCATAAAATTTGATAACAGAATACAAAACTTCTAATAAAAATATAACATATATATTAATAAATTTATAAAATATAAATAATAAAAATACTATTTTGTGAAATTGCGGTGCGGTGCGGTGCGGTTTGAATCGCACTGTCAAAACCTCAAACCGCAACCCGCACCGCACCGCTCGGTTTGTGAAAAATTCAAATCGCAACCGCACCGCGAAAATTAAAAACCCCCTTTTGCGGTGCGGTTTGTGCGGTGTGGGCGGTTTGATGAACACCCCTAGTGAAGCGTACTCTTTTCGTCCCAATAGGTTCTTAACATTTAAAACAGAGGGTTCGGCAAGCATTTTAAAACTCTTATCTACCGTAGTTCTATAACTTATTTTAATAAAAATTTAAACATTTAATTTTTATTCAGAAAAAAAAAGTTTCTAAAATAATTTATGTAACTATACTAGATAAGAGCCTTAAAATGTGTGCTGAACACTCCGTTTCAAACGTTAAGAACCAAGTGGGACAGAAGGAGTGTATTTATGACGGGTTAGGAAAGACTTAAGAACGTCTCCAACGAACTCCTAACTTACTCTTAAAAATAATATAAAAATATGAGTCTTAGTAAATTTACTTATTTATATTTTATTAGTATCTCAAATTTCCCTATAACATTTAAGTATTAAAAAATCAGAGATGATAAATATTTTATTAATAAAAATTAGTTAAGAGTATTAAAATTGAGAGGAAAGCAAGCTTCTAAAGAGTCTCTAAAGATAAACTCAAAATTTTACCATCTCTATTTTTTTTTTTGATTTAATAGATTACAAAGTGGCAAATAATTTTTTAAAAGTGCTTCTATTTTAAATTTCTCTTATGTTAAACAAAATTTAATTCACAAATCACAAGTATTTATATAAATTCAGCATTTATCCATCTCCCCCAAAGCATTTTGAAAAATAAAACGCTCCTTCCGCCACCACGCTACCAGTCTAGGGTTTTCACTCATCTCCCCATTCTCATCTCTCCCATTTCATTGTAAGTAACACTCATTTCTTAATCCTTCTCATTCTATTCAATCTTTGTATCTATTCTGTATCTATACTTTCATTCTCTTTTAAACAGATCTGTGCTTTTTTGCTCTATTTTTTGATTAAAGCTCAGATCTTTATGCACATTTCTGCTCTGATTACAACAATTCTGCTATTTTTGTGTCTATCTCTTTTTGCTGAAACTGTATGTGCTAAAATCTCTGTTGTGTATATGTATATCTGTTCTTGAATTGTTGGAAATGGCCTGTTGTTTTATTGATGTAAAATCCAGTTTTACGGAATGTAATTTATCGGGTTTTGTTTGATATGCCATTGCGAAATGTTTAGATTTATGCGTTAGCTGTTTAATTTCAAATTACTTAGGACCTAGATAGAGAATTCTCCGTAAATTAGTAACCTCGATAAATTAAGGCTTTTTATCAGTTGAACATAATAGGTATGGTATATTTTTAACCTCCGATGAACTTTAGTTGTTCACTCCAATTATGCGTTTTGCTTCTTACTTTTTGTGTTTTTATTCCCGTACAATATGTATAGTTGTTTTCTTTTAATACCATCATATATATTATATTTGGAGGCTATGGAACATAAAGCAATGTTCCTGGGAAGGTCACAACCAAGTCAGACATGTTGTATGGTTTTGTGTATATTTTTAGCCACTTTTAAAGTCGTATTTGTTCTATGCATCAGACTTTGGGAGCATCTGCACTATGTCCTTATTAATTTGCATTTGTAAAGGTTGTACTTTTATTCCTTGCGCATTTAGGAAGTCTTGGCAAAAGTTTAGATTTAGGGGTTTTTTCAAAAATATCCAAGTTGCAATTTTTTTTTGCAACTTCTCAATCTTTTTTGCAAAAATACGGACAAAGTTGCATATGAGGTTGCCTAATGGTTGCATAACAGGTTGAAAGGAGTTGCGTATGAAGTTGCAAAGTTGCATTCCAGGTTGCATATGAAGTTGCACCGTATTTTGGCAAAAATGATTGAAAAGTTGGGTATTTTTTTTTAAAAAAAAACCCCTTTATTGGTGTACTAGTGCACAATTCAAATATATAAGTTTTGCAATTTTAATGGTCAGGTCTTTTTTATTTTGTTTATTTCTTGTCTGCAAAGTGCTAATTGTAGTTGTGAATTGTGATTAGTACATGTCACCTGTCAACATGGTAAGAGGAACTCATATGAAACCAGCTGAGTACATCTCAAAAAACTATAGGAATTGTTGTTTAAGGGCTTGGTTGCTTGCCTGCTTCTTCTCTTTTCTTGTTTTTTTCTTTTTTATTATTTTTTAATTTAAATTTTATTTTATTCTTTATTTAAAAAAAAAAAAAGGACGATTTGATTGGTGTTTATTGTAATCTCCTACTTTGGTTCTCTTTGTTGAGATCAGGTCATGGATACTGCAGCTCGAAATCGGACAATTTCTATCAAATTGTGGCCCCCAAGCCAAAGTACAAGGCTAATGCTTGTAGAGCGAATGACCAAGAATCTTACGACTCCATCCATCTTATCTAGGAAGTATGGTCTTCTTGATAAAGTAGAAGCAGAAGAAGATGCTAAGAAAATAGAAACTGTGGCATATGAGGCTGCAAACCAGCACTTTGAGAAGGAGCCGGATGGCGATGGAAGCTCGGCAGTGCAACTTTATGCTAAAGAATCCAGCAAGCTTATGCTGGAAGTAATCAAAAGAGGTCCTCAGCCAAAAGAAAATGGCGAAGCAGTCAAATCTGAGGAAGTTGCAGCATCGCAAAATGCCTTTTTTGATATATCTGGAGGTCGCCGAGCCTTTATTGAAGGCGAGGAGGCTACTGAACTGTTGAAGCCACTGGGGGAGCCTGGAAGTAAATACACGAAGATATGTTTTAGCAACAGAAGTTTCGGCTTAGACGCTGCTCGTGTTGCTGAAGAATATTTATCAGCCCTCAAGGATCAGTTAACAGAAGTTGATCTTTCAGATTTTGTTGCAGGAAGGCCAGAGACAGAAGCTCTTGAAGTCATGACCATATTTTCATCTGTTTTGGATGGTTGTGAACTGAGGTATTTAAATCTTTCTGACAACGCCTTGGGAGAAAAGGGTGTAAGGGCATTTGGGAGCCTGTTAAAGTCACAGAGCAAATTGGAGGAGCTTTATTTAATGAATGATGGTATCTCTAAGGAAGCTGCTCAAGCAGTGCGTGAATTGATCCCTTCAACTGAGAAGCTGAAGGTCCTCCAGTTTCATAATAACATGACAGACGACGAAGGTGCAATTGCTATCTCACAACTAGTGAAAAATTCCCCGTTGTTGGAAAATTTTAGGTGTTCTTCCACTAGAGTGGGATCTGAAGGGGGAATTGCTTTAGCTGAAGCACTTGAGGTATGTACCCATCTAAAAAAGCTTGATTTGCGTGACAATATGTTTGGTGTTGAAGCTGGACTTGCTTTGAGCAAAACCCTTCCTGGATTTGGCAATCTCATTGAAGTTTACCTGAGTTACCTTAATCTAGAGGATGAGGGAGTTATTGCTCTCGCTGAAGCTCTCAAAAAGTCTGCGACTTCACTTCAAGTTCTGGAGATGGCTGGAAATGACATCACTGCAAAAGCGGCTCCTGCTTTGGCAAGCTTAATAGCTGCTGGGGACTCGATAACTAAACTGAACTTGTCAGAGAATGAATTGAAGGATGATGGTGCTATTTTACTTGCTCAGGCTCTGGAGCAAGGGCATGCCCAACTAAAGGAAGTTGATTTTAGCACAAACGCCATTAGAAGGGTCGGTGCTAGGGCCTTGGCTCAGATTGTTGTGGTCAAACCCGAGTTTCAGCTGCTGAACATTGACGGGAATTTCATTTCTGATGAAGGCGTTGATGAGGTCAAAGTTGTATTTAAAAGTTCCCCTGCTAAATTGGGTCCACTGGATGACAATGATCCTGAAGGAGAAGATGACAATGAGGATGAAGATGGTGCGAGCGATGAAGATGACGAACTTGGATCCAAACTCGAGGGTCTTGAAATTAAGCATGATGATTAGTTACAATATGTTAGCCATCTTGGCACATCATCATTCCTGCTTTTTTCTTATTAACAGACTTGTTTAAAGCAAAAAGCCTGTGAAGCAACTGTTGTAATAGTCTCATATTGAAGTAGACTAGTAGGAAGCATAATCTTGTTATGTAGACTGTAGTCATCTCTCAAGACTTGGTATTTTCCTTAATTTGCTGTATGCTGAAGTAGAGCTGGTGAGACTCTGGTTCTTTATATTTGGTTTATTGTACTGTTTTCTTGGCTATAATGGTTTATTACTAGCCTAAAAATCTCCTCAGGGGTACTGACAATTCATCCAAGGACAGTGTCTTTTAGAAATCTATTTGAAAAATGACAATTCAGGTTATGTTTATAAAAATACTTAAATAAGTATTACTGCAGATAATGTATTAACATTGATTGTAAAAAAAAAACTACCAGACCTATTTATTTTGGAAACTAATGGCATACGAGGGTACTACTAACATTTTAAAGTGTGGCAACTGGCAAGTCTTGAACTAAGCACTTGCACTTTCGTCTACATACCTTTAAGAACTAGCCGTTGCATTGTCTTATTCATTATCTATCTTTAAACTCCGCCCAACAAGCTATCTTTAGCAATAATGGCAGCTTCAGATTCAGTGGATTTAGCATCTCCAGTTGTGCTACACAAGGTAATTCTCTTTCTCATTTTCCTATTATTACAACTAGTTAGTAAATTCGACGTAAAATCTAATCGTTTTTTGTTTTTATTATTACACTGACATCTCTATTTGCTGGCCTCCAGTTACAGGAAAATTCTACAAGAGTCATGGAATCTTCATCTTCTGTTTCTAGCCCATCTTCAGATAAGCGTTTGTGGAGCTCTCTACGTGACCGTGTCGACACTATTCTTGAAAATCACAGCTCTGTTGATCAACCTCTACCAGCTCAATCGGTAGATTATTGTCTTTATTGCATTTACTATGATTCTCCTTTTTTTAAAGAAGACGTAAATCTTGTGAATCTCATCAATAGAATGAGGAAATGGGGTACTTATAATTTTTGTTTTGTAGAATGGTGAAAGATCGAACCGAGCAAAGCAAATGAAAGAGGACGCGTTGCTGTTGCTTAGAGGATTTGACTCTGTTTCTAGTTCTCTGTCTCAGTTGTCTGCCAATCTTACACTTGCCCTTCAGGTTTATAAATCTTTGTGTTATTTATCTCTCACTGCAATTGACATTAAATTTTTAAGAAGTGATGTTTATTGTAATGGAGTATTTACTGTACATGTCACAAATTGGATCCTGAATGAGCTTCGAAATGCATTGGTGAATGGTGATGACTTTATAATGATGTATGATGAGACAAATAGACACACATTTGTATATGTTCATATGGAAAATATTTCATCATTATTGGGAGCTCATTTGGCCTGTAGCATTGCTCATTGTGACATAAGAACCTAAATATAAATACATGGTTCGAGGTTGTGAACAAAAGACAGTTTTTATTTTTTGGGCTGTCTTGTATTATACACTAATATCGAAATTAACATCCGACTTTTGTAGGATGGGTAAGTGAGTGTGGGGTATTTAGCATTCTTTCTTATCATTTAAGTTATGTTTATTGGTCTAAAATGATCAGATGCATCAAATTCTCTGAACTAAATCACTTGATGAGGTCATCAGTCTAACTTTTGTCTTCAACTCAACTTGATATTGAATTGCAGCATTTTAATGAATAATCTGGATATGTAGAGAAGAAAAAGGTTCAAACATATGGTTATAAGTTATTTTTACATATTTGAGTATGTCCCCTTTTCCTTTCAGTTACTTCCTAGTTTTAAGTCCAAGACTCCTTGTAACTGAACCAATAGATTTTCTTTGTTTAGACTTGCAAACAATAGCGTTATATCTGATTTGGTTCCCTCAGATGCTCTATCACTTACCCCGAACTAGACCGTATAAAGAGGGATCATTGTGAATTTAAGGGCGCACTAGCTTTTTCCTCACCTAGGTGTTATTTTTGCCTTGCTTCTTTTTCATTGTGTTATTTTTTAGGGAGCAAGGGATCTTAGTAGGCCACCTACATTATCTGAAATAGTTGACAGCACCCTGGAGAACACAGAAACTGAAGAGGAACAATCAAAAGATGAACAAGAAGAAGAAAAAGAGGAAGATACTAATGGAAGTAGTAGAGGATTAAAAAGAAAAATAGATTCACAAGAACTTGCTGAGAACGAAGGAGAGGATAATACAGTGATAGAAGATGGACAAGGTCTTAAAGAATTGGGGAAGTTCAAAAAATGCAAGAATGTAAGTTTCATTTGTCGCTCTATGTCTTCTTTTTATAAACTTTGTTGACGGTATAATATATATGTCATGTTACTTAAATTGTTCATTGTTCTTCTGAAGATCGCAATTTCCATGGCAAACAAAGCTGCCTCTCTTGCAAGAGAGCTAAGATCAGTGAAATCAGATTTATGTTTCATGCAACAACGGTGTGCTCTTCTAGAGGAGGAAAATGGAAGATTCCGAGATGGATACACTGAAGGACCTCGGCCTGAGGAAGATGAGATGGTAAGTTATAATAGTCACTTAACTACTAAAACCAGACATATGCATATAACATGTTGTAACAGTAATGGAATTTATTTGAGCAGATGAGGCTACAAATGGAGGCACTCCTTGCTGAAAAGTCCAGGTTGGCAACTGAAAATACAAATTTAACTAGGGAGAACGAATGCCTAAATCAGCTTGTAGAGTACCACCAGCTCACCTCCCAGGAGCTTTCAGAATCTTATGATGACGACCAAATCAGGGGTTTGTGTTTAGACTTTTCATCTCCCCCACCTGCCCTACTTAAAAGAGGGACAGTGAAGATATAAAGAAGTTGTGATGAGGAAGCAGCAAATATACTGGAAGAAGTTGCTATGAAGTTCGCACTAGCTCATGTTTATTTCAATCATCGCATCTGATTTTTTGTTGAAATATTAGTTTTAAGCTGTCTAATACGACAGAATGAATATTTGAATTCTCCGTTCACAAATTTAGAAGCCAACTATTGCTAATATATCCGAGTTAATCCTACTCAACATACTTCGTATCAATAATTTATACGTTCGTACATTTATTAAAATGTGACTTTCACGACAAAAGATAACCACAAGGGAGGGTAAAGCTTTTAAGATGATCAGATGATGTGGAGGAAGATAAGTCGATAAATGCATCTAAAAACATAAACTTCAACATTGTACACGAGATCAATTTAAGTCCGCAACCATTACAGGACTAAATCTTGAACTAATATGAGTAGAGCTCTTAATACATCACACAAAATGCTAAACTACATGGAGCCTCCAAGAAAGTTAACAATTTTTACTTAGAATCCTGTTTGTTTCCTCGTTTGCGACGCTCATCTCTAGATGGTGACCTAGTCACACGTGTGTGGCCCAGTTCATTAGAAGCAGAAGGGACCGAAAATCCATCAAGCACTCTATTACATAGATTTACCACTGCATCAGTTGTTTTGCTCATATTTGATACCACAATGACATCCTTCAACTTGTCCAGTACATCATCCTTCAGATTATCGTACTGCAATACAGTAAAATAATTAGGCCTACCCAGATGTTAATTTTCTGACTAAGATTATAATATCATTAGGATAAAACTTTAAAGCTGATCCATAGACATGTTGCAGAGGCAGCTTGATGCACACATAGGTTTTCAACATAAATATCAAAATAAAGTACGATAAGGTTTCTGCATAGTAAAAAAGTATACCGCTTCAATTTTTGCTTGAGCAAGTTGTAACTGATTTTGAAGCTGAACATTTTCCTTTGTTAATGCGTCAATCTGAAAACCATATACCATTGAAGACTCAAAGTTAGATACACAACTATCGAGCATTCATCAGAATATCATGAAAAGGAGAAAGAGAAGCATAACCTTCTTCTGAGAATATATATATAGGCCTTTGTAATTGAGGGAAGACGAGCCTTTAGTTGAGGCGTTCTCTGAGTTCACCTGCTCGTTAATTTTCTCAAAAGGGTGAGTTTCGGTAACCGAAGAGCACACGAGTACAAGTAATGATATATATAGTTTAGTTTAGGACCTTGTGTTTTAATAATGCAACATCCACAACAAGCTGGTCAACCGTTTCTTCTAAGCTTTTGCCTTCCGGAATTGGCTCTGCCTCCTCAACAAAAGGCTCAAGTTCCCTCTCAGCTCTATCAAGATCCGTACCATCGTCCATCTCACTTTCAACAAGATCAATGTGCTCAACACTGGCGTCTACCCCTACATCTTGAGCAGGCTGGATTAAATTTTGAAGACGTGAGGATCGCCTAGGTGTCACAGTTCCAGGCTTTAAAGATTTTTTTCTCACTGCTAAGCTTGCAGAGTTTTTCTTTGTGAAGGATTCAGATCTCCCCTCTGTAGTGCCGTTTGTGTTCTGAGGCTTCTAATTTAGAATTTTCATTAGCAAGATGACAACAAATATAATCAAAAGATTCTTTATCCTAAACTATATAGATATGCAAGAACACAGATGGCATAAAAGGACAATCAGCACGTAAAGAAAAGCAGCAGCTTCAAGTCTGTTCTTATTAAGAATAGCTTTCCAATTGTAAATGTCAACGACAGAGTTGCATATAAATTGCACTACTCCTATTTGTTATAAATTTCCAAGAACACAAGTCATGTTCTTTATCAACTTATCTGTATAAAATTTGTTACATTGATTTAATATATAAGACCAGTGATATATCGAAAAGGCAAAGACCAGAAAGTGTAAAGGGGTGATAATTTGTATTACAAAAATAAAACCTAATGCATATACAGTACAAGAATTACAACTGAAGTATACCAGTGAGTTGCATATAAAATTATCAGCAACGAGATAAATACTAAAACTTTAATCAAGCCTCCGCCATTCACTTCATTAGTTCTGAAGTAAGAATAACTCATAGTTTTTTAAACTTCCAGACCAGAAGTTAACATACAATTTGATAGAGTTATAAGTATTAAATTTATTTCCTCTCTTTCTCTTGAAATCTCAATAAACATATTCTAGAAAACTCTCACTTGAAACCACTTTTTCTCTCCTTTTCCCTGTAACTTCTTTTCTTTTTATAAAACTCGGAACTTTTAATAAGAATATAGACATGAAAAATCAGATAAGTTAATCATCATAAAGCCCTAAAGTTTGACTATTATTAGACTGACAGATGTTTAAGCTTGGTCCCTGTGTCGAGCTCCAAAAATTGCCCACAATTCTTGTTTTAACACATTAGTTAAGTTCTTTATTAATAAGTAAATCATGGCAAACACAGTGAATGCTGTTCTCGTAGATCAGATAGTTTAGGGGGATAAGATATACACAAACCTTACCTCACTCCTAGGACTCTTGTATTACAGAAGAAAGGAGATTATTTGGGGGGATACAACAGATTTAAAAGGCCGTTCAAACAAGCAGACATGAAGTAAGTGATAACAAAAGTATTGGAGTCGACTAAGTACCATTTTTTCCCACTTACTAGAGTAAAGGTTAAGGTTATACTATAAACTTCCATGTAGCCTAGTTCACTTCACTAGTTATACTTAAACCACGGGTCACACCATACAATTAGATTGAAGAACAAGGTTTTTGTATTCATTCCCTCCATTTTTATTGAAGATCTCTAGTAGTATTCCAAATAAGATTATCAAGGAAACAAAATTATCACCCAGAAGCACATATAGCTAAAGAATAAAAAACCCAAGAAAGAGGTTTTTTTCAGAAAAAATGCCAAGGAAGCATTTGGTTCATGGTTAATGAGCCCTATTTAAAAGAATTGGAACCTCAATTTCATGCGTTTATGTTTGGATTAGTCATTAGAGTCTAGAGAATGTAACCCCATTCCTTCACATATAGCTAAAGAATAAAAAACCCAAGAAAGAGGTTTTTTTCTGAAAATATGCCAAGGAAGCGTTTGGTTCATGGTTAATGAGCCCTGTTTAAAAGAATTGGAACCTCAATTTCATGCGTTTATGTTTGGATTAGTCATTAGAGTGTATAGAATGTAACCCCATTCCTTCTAGGGGGTTAAATCATGCACTTCTCATCCCGCCCCTTGGGTTTCCATATCATTTACATTCCCATTCCCGATTACCATTTGGAACGTCCATCCAAACGCCCCCTAAGATGTTTTAAATCTGTGATCCAACTGCTGCCCAGTGCAGCATGCATCTAGAACTACACAATGAATCCTACATTACAAGCACCCACATGATCATAAAAACGGAGATATACATAATAAACATATATAAACTAAACATTTAATCACATTAGAGCAAGCACAAAGATGATTACATCCCAAATATATAATACACACAAGCACAAAGATCTTGCATGCAATGAAAACATATAGAAAATCTCAAAAAGGGCAGAACAAATTAACAAATAAAAACCAAATTACAGCTTCATTTTTTGCTGCTGCTGCTGCTTTGCCTTTATTTGCCATTCTTGATCCCTTCTTTCTCTTCTCTCCTCTTTCTTTTTAACACTCTCCCAAGTTTTTAGAGACCGGACATATACCCCAAAAAACCAAAACCCTGATTTATTTTTTTATTTATTCTGTACAAATTAGTATTAAATACTATTTAAACCATTCAGTATGTAGCAAAAAAGAAAAAAAGTTTCAATTTATATTAGTTTAAACATGTAATTAATTTAAAAAATATAAAGGAGTAAAGTAGTTGTTAGGTATCATAAGAGAGCTATATTAAGGTACAAGGGGTAGAATAGCTAAATTATCAATTTAAAATTTATTATGGCGTTTTAAAAATATTTATTCCTTTTTAAATATTTTACCGAGTTGTTATGCAATTAATTAGTGCGGAAATAAAGTGCAAGGAAGGAAAATAACACACAATGAAATTTTATCCTGGTCCGCGATGGCGCAATCTCTAATAGATACCCCCACCCCTACTCCAGTCCACGAGCTCTTCTCCCGCACTCGGGATTTTCCCTTAAAATAAACTTGCTCCTTTAGTAGACGGAGAAGCCTTTATAACCTTACAAATATTTTTCTTGGTGCGTAACACAAGGGTCACCACCTCAAAATAAATGTAAACGTCTACAAAACTTATCCTAGACAATAACTCCCCCTATTTCTTCAAAATTGATGTGGAACCTTGTGTAGACTTGGCTTCCTTAGCTATTGCAGGTTTTGGATATTAGTGATTTGGTCTTAGATCTTTTCTCTTTTTCACGGTGCAATAATGACTAACTCTTCGTTAGTACGTCTAAGACTTGGGTCTCAGAACGAGAATTACCTCACGTCACTTCGCCTCACTATAAAACTAATAAGACAATCTTTAAAACAAATATGGATGAATAAAAGATGGCATGAACTAGTATGTTACGGTACTAGCCCATAAGATAATATAATATTCAAATAAGAATATTAAACACAAAATCAAGTATACTTGCTTAAAGATAAACAAATAATCAAAGTATATTTGTTAATTACTCCTTTTAAATAATACGTGAGATGGAGTAATTTATGAAGTCCTTTTAAAGTTTTTATAGCTTAGGGATTCTTTTGTATTCTTTCTTCTTAAATAGATTGAAGAATGAAAGGACATCTTCGATTTATTATTTATTTTGGGATTTGTATAATTAAACATAAAATTTTAAACACGTAGATCCTCTCCACTAGGCATGTATTTAATTGATATAATCAAAAGTGGAAAGTCAACTCTAGCAAAATATTTTTCATAAATGCTTCCAAAATATATTTATATTTTAGATATAAATATAAGAGATATTCCACTTGCTGAAAAATCAAAATATATATTTTAAGGAATATTCTCTAGTTTTCAAAGCCATGAGATCGAAAAAGAAATATTGTTATATGATCTTTCTTAGGCCTCTATTGCAACATTAATAAGGCAACAAGTTTGAAAAAGGAATATCAGAGTTTGGATATTCTTTAGAAGGCTTGTGCTAAATTCGGTTTTAAAACAAAATATTGTTAAGGGATAAAATACAAATCTTTTGTGCAAAAAATATTTATTCATCAAAGAAAAGATTTTTACACTCTTGAATATTAATATTTGATAAGGGAATATTCATATCTCATTTTATCCCTCACCTATATTTTTCAAAG
>PHNY01158048.1:12358-28788 GCA_003724115.2 Anethum foeniculum | reverse complement strand
TGTCTCGGAAACCGTCGTCGCCGTCACCGTTCGCCTCCGTCATCGTTGTTTCTCCGCCTTCTTCCTCATCACTCTCCATCTTCGATTGCTTGTTATCAGTCCCAGTCTCCCTCTTTCGATATGAGGTTTTCAGTTTTGTATGTATAGCGTGTATATACGTGTGTATAACTTAGTTTGACTGGTATGGTTGACTCTTATGGTTTAGTTGTGACTTGTGTGAGTCGTGTCTGTGTTGTGTTTATCTACTGGCTGCTTCACTTTTCTTTTTCAGTAATAAAATTATTTAATTGCTGGTTTCTTTAATCGACTCTTTTTAATGTGCTAAATTTGTGTAAATATTATGTATAATGTAATCAAATGTAAAAAAAATGAAAATTTAATATTGTATAATTAAAATGTAACACTTGGAATATATATATATATATATATATATATGTGTGTGTGTGTGTGTGTGTGTGTGTGTCTATAAATTATATATTTTTAATATTTTAATATTTGCCGTATCCCCCCGCACCCGAATCCCCATATTTTGATATTTGCCAATTCCCGTATCCCCGTATCACGCACTTGCGCACCCGCACCCGCACCCGCACCCGCGCTTCCCAGGTTGGTGCACAAAGTTTCTCAGAATACTGTGATGGGTAAAGAAGGAAAGATAGAAAGGCCAAGTGTGCGAGCTTTTTCTACGCATTGTGGTAGATTTTTTTTTTTGATATTCACACATGAAAGTGGTAAACCCCTAAATTTGTACAGAAAATTTAAACCTTAGCTAATAACAATTTAATCTTGTTCAATAATAATTATTTGAGCTGCCTGATTAAAGCTCCCTGTGGCATATTAACCAAAAACCCTTACATATTGATAAGAAATATAAAATTTTACAAATCATGCATTATAATCAAATAAAGAAAACTACTACCAATATTCAATAGGTATCTATTACCTTTCATCCAAACTAAGTAATATTTTCTACTAATCACATTAAAATTTTAAAGTAACTAATATATTTTTACACCCTAATTGTCAAAATAAATGCTATTTTGTGGGGAATGCTTTCATCCTGACATCAAAATATATACTGACTATTCTGTTGTCTAATCTTGGCTGTTCTACCTTCTGAACTTTGGACCCTGCACAAAAGTACTCTTTGAGCATCTCCAAGAGACTCTGAATTCATTCTTCAAAATATTATAAAAAATGGGGCTCTTAGCAAGTTATTACATCGGTTAATGTGTCAAACTCCAACAATACTCTTTATATTAGCTCTTTATCTATAATTTATTAATAAAACAATTCCACTATGACACAAAGTTGTGCAATAATTGGCGGGACAAGACAGTTTTATTAATAAAATATAAGTTAAGAGCTACTACTTGCTCTTAAAAACGAGGAGAGAGAAGAGGCTCTTAAAGTTTTAAAGTGCCTCTAAAAGTCTCTTGGAGCTTGAATTTAAGCAATGCTCTTTATTTTTTGACTTGAGAGCTTGTATAGAGAGCCTATTGGAGATGCTCTTAGCTAATTGAGGAGTACATTTATCAGTAGAGCTATATTAGTTTCTTGTGTGATGCATAGTATATGTATATATTGATTAAACAAAATATCAGTTCCATGCTTTAGATATTATATTATAAGATTAATTTCATTATTTCATTAATTATAGGTACAACTTATTAAAATTAATATTGTTGTGAGATATGTACCCGATGTTACATAAATTTTTAACTAATATTAGTGGTCTGTACTCCAACTTTGCATATCTTTTATGATCACTTTATTTGGAACACTATTTATTTTCTTATAGTTCTGTAATCATAATAATTTATCATTCTAAGTTAGAGCATTAAAACTTCACAAAAAATAAATTTTCATTTTATTAGTATACTTTGAAGTTTGAACAATACTAAAATGGGACAAAAAATGATTAAATAAAAAGATAATCAAATGATATCAACTGCATTTGGTTTTACTTATAGTTAAGATGAGAGATATTGATTCTTAATTCATTTTGAAACTGTTCAATATTAATGTGAACTTTATTTTTATAAGATCTTAGTCTTATATAAAAAAATCTCATTATTATGTAAACTTAAAATTGAAAAAAATTACTTTTACAGAATTAATAAAGTGTTGATAACAATTAAAAAATAAAATTTAATTATTCTTTTAAAAAAGCTAAATAAAATAATGTTAAAAGTTTATAGAACAAATATTAAGACGTGCAAATTATATTCAGGAAAATACAATAAAGAAAGATGGTTAGAATGAGGAAGAGAGAGAACCAGTGAATGTAAAACTAATGAGAGTGGCTGGAAATTTTTTAGTGAGAGCTTGACATGTGACGAGTTTGAATAAGTGGTTTTTGTTGTTGTTTTAGTTATAGTTATAATTGAATGGTTACATGAAGCCGTCAAGACTTGTGACAAATGACTACTTTAGTCAATATTTGTTCCCTTTTTTTCTTTAGAAGTTTTGTAGGAACTAGGTCTTAATGTCTACAGGGGCTTAACTTCATCTTAGAATTTAGGTTTAAACCTTGAATTTTCTTAAAGTCTGGGATTCAGACTAGGTAACCGATTGTTTAGGTGCTAATGATCTTTAATCATGTAGGGAAGCTTTAAAAGGCAAGCTAACTTGGTTAGAATGTAACTCCTCTCAAGTATTCATTGATATTTGGAATGTCAGGAGCCTTGATTATGTAATTGTTACTGTTTTTAATTGCCTTTTTCAGAACCAGAAAAGGGCTGTGCAAATCATTTCTGTTATTGTCACACCGTTTTAAATTAAGTGTTCAAACTTTATCCAAATAAAATTTAAATATACTGAAAAACCTTGACCTTGGGTTCCAAGACCAATCATAAAATATGGAGCTTGCAAATTCTATACATGTAATATTTGACTTGTTTGTAATAATATTAAATTGCCCCTTTGTATATCAGACAGATCACTTCCATGCACATCATTATGGAAACAATACTATAAATCACAATTTTTCATGAAGAATTGAAGATTCATTCACCCAGGGGTTTTAAGTGTCTCTTTTATTGTGTAATTTATGTATCCGAAATTTTTATTAGTAAAGGATAAATTGCCGAAATAGGGGGCTGTGTTGTGCGTCCAACCTTGCTTGGCAGATGTATATACCTACTTTTACATGGACACTGACTAATAAGGATTGCTCAAGGTTTATCAAAATCTTGTGATCTTAATTTTATTGGACAAGTATATGAGTTTATCATTGTAGCTCAAGGACTTGGTTAATTCCTGGAAAGAAAGAGATGGAACTTGTTTATGTGGTGTTTTACTTTACAGATTTTTTTGCCCATCATGCCCACACTTTCGGTTCTGCACAATTGTAAAAATATTTTATCTGTTTCGCCTTCCAGATTGGATACCTTGAATATTGTAAGAAACGTGGTTTCACTAGTTGCTATATATGGGCCTGTCCTCCACTCAAGGGCGAAGATTATATTTTATATTGCCATCCAGAAATTCAGAAGACCCCAAAATCTGATAAGCTTCGGGAATGGTGAGCTAAAATTCTTTTCAGATGACAAATCTCATTTTTGTTTCAAATTTGGTTATGTACTCAGTTGATGTGTTATTTCTTGTTTTTATAACAGGTATTTATCAATGTTGAGAAAAGCTGCCAAGGAAGATATTGTAGTAGAACTAACTAACATGTACGACCATTTCTTTGTTCCTAATGTTGGTGAATGTAAAGCTAAAGTAACTGCAGCTCGACTACCGTATTTTGATGGGGACTATTGGCCTGGTGCTGCTGAGGACATTATATATCAGCTTCAACAGGAGGAGGATGGAAAAAAACTTCATAAGAAAGGACTGACAAAGAAAACTATTTCAAAAAGAGCTCTAAAAGCGTTTGGTCAAGCTGATCTTTCTGGAAATGCATCAAAGGATCTGCTACTAATGCATAAAGTAATCTAAACATTTTTGAGCTTCAGATATTCACTTATCCATGTTTCTAATATAGTCTCTCAAAAGTGGGTTTTGCATGTGATTTCTTATAATCCACTTTGTTAATGTTCACAATGTTTCTTGAGCTGTACGTTTCTTCTTTTGGCAGTCACAAGATTAAAATCAGTTTAGTTCTCTAATAATTATTCAATTGCCAAAGTTCTTATATAAATATTATTTTTTTCTTTTACCATTTTTTAATTACTCTGAACGAATTATCTTATAGTTTGTTGGTCTCACTCTTTTGTTACATTTTGTAGCTTGGTGAAACAATCAGCCCAATGAAGGAAGATTTTATCATGGTTCACTTGCAGCACTCATGCAGTCACTGCTGTATTCAGATGGCATCTGGGAATCGTTGGGTTTGCAACCAATGCAAAAATTTTCAGCTATGCGATAAGTAAGTATCTAATCTGACTTCTTCAATATTTCTTTTGTTGACTTGCTGTATTAGTATAAATAATTTAGAGTTTGTTTCAAAATGTTCCTTTGGTTTTCAATCTTGAAAATATTTTATTGCTAGATGGGAGAAATGGGAAAGTTACCATCTTGGAGTCTTTCTTAATTCAATAAATTGAGATAAACGTTCTGAAGAATTATTTTATGTATGCAATGTCATATCTTTAAAATAAATTAGGCGCTTTTGCACTGGGTAGATGTTTACAAGCTTAGTATGCAGATTGAATCTTCGAAGGGTTTTCGTTTATGTAAAAGGTCACTGTGTGGTTACCTAAGCTAGTATTGACTTGTTCAGTCTTACACTGACCTGCTCAGTAAATCCTTGAGGGTCAGGGCTTTGATACCACATTCCAAGCCTGCTGTTGCTTTTGACTTCCGTTTTATGAATTGCATATGCCTAAAGCATGGTTGTAGTTTTGATACTGAGCCTCTACGATAGCATTAAATAACTAATTTACTGTATGTTTGTTATTCTTGAGATCACGTGAAAAAAGAATACCATCACATGGTGTTATGGAACATGTTTGATTGCACGACTTGGTCTGTTAGAGATTATTATCCTTTGATGACCCGAGTTGAGCTGTTTTTATAGAACTTGCAGGTATAAAGAGTAAAGATTCAGCATTCTTTTTCTGATTGTATATATTAATTATCTAATTGTGTCATATAGGTGTTATGAAGTTGAGCGAAAATTGGAGGAGTGTGATAGACATCCTATTAGTAATCAAAGAGACTCGCATATGCTATATCCGGTATGTTTTCTGTGATTGTCAACTCTCTGTAGTAGTTTTGTTTTTCCTTTATAATTCATGTTTTTTTAAATTTGTTACTGTCCTCATAGTGTTGGGTTAAACAAAAATATTTCAGGTTGCAATTGAAGGTGTCCCTGTGGATACCAAGGATAAAGATGAGATTCTTGAAAGTGAGTTCTTCGATACGCGTCAGGCATTTCTTAGCCTTTGTCAAGGAAATCATTATCAGTATGATACCTTACGCCGTGCCAAACATTCCTCGATGATGGTCCTTTACCATCTTCACAATCCCACTGCTCCTGCTTTTGTTACAACGTGTAATGTATGTCATCTTGACATAGAAGCTGGTCAAGGTTGGCGTTGTGAAACATGCCCTGATTATGATGTATGCAATGGGTGCTATCAAAGGGACGGGGGAATTGATCATCCTCATAAATTGACTAATCATCCTTCCCTAGCAGAACGTGATGCACAAAATAAAGAAGCTAGGCAACTACGAGTTCTCCAGGTAAACAACATATTTAAAGTTAGCATAGTTCACGTGAACTTTGTTATGATGGTCATATCTGTAGAATCTGGGTCACGTAGTAGGAAATCATATCGGATAAGGCTACTTAGTTATTAAGCAGAAAATATATATTTTTTAATTATTTAGCTCTAATCAGATGCAGTGTTCATGTGTTTTCAAAAACTTTCCAAAATATAATCTCAAAAGCCAAGATCTTCGCGGTAATAGTCTTTAGGAATATGGGTAAGGTCTGTGTACATCTCAACCTCTTCGGACCTTATTTTCGTGTGGGATATAATAGGCGTGTTTGACTTGGTTATATTTATCCACTATGGTTTTCTGCATCTGAAATTTCATTATATGCTATAAAATTGTAGAAATTAAAACATGATATGTTGGACCTCAGATCAATGTAAGTTGATGACTGCATCTTATAATTTGTTTTACGTCATGGCGTTGTACTCGGTAATTTGCTTTTGAGAAGTTGATATATATATTGCTCATTGCTGTATGGTGCTATCTGTGCATTGAGTGTAAGAGTTAAATATCGGAGGAAAGATGAACAGGACATCAGATCATTGTTATATTCGGTATTATTATCGGAGAATATTGGTCATTGCTGTATGGTGTATGGTGCTATCTACGTATAAAGTGTAAGAGTATAAAACTGAGGGAAGATGAAGTAATATGCATTTTTGGTACAAACTAGAATTTCCGATAAAAATAATGTATGACTATAATTGTTTTTAAGTTAAATTTTGCAATTTTCATTATATATTTCTAATTCTAAAACACTTGTTGATAATATATAGTTACTATTTATGAAAAAAAACTCCCCCGACCCCTTTCGAGAATATCTGGTTCCGTCTAAAACCATGTTGAAGTTTTGTGAGTGGATGTCATATGACCCTGTTTTCCATTTTCTTGGAATATGTTCACACAGTTGCTACCACCTAGTTTTATTAAGTATGATTTAGAATTTATTCATGATTCTGATATTCGGGAACTGAGTTGGTTTACTTCGCTATTGCAGCTTAGAAAAATGCTCGATCTTCTGGTGCATGCATCTCAGTGTCGTTCCGCTCATTGCCAATATCCAAATTGTCGCAAGGTGAAAGGTCTTTTCAGGCATGGCATACAATGCAAAATCCGTGCCTCTGGTGGTTGTGTTCTTTGTAAAAAGATGTGGTATCTGCTTCAACTTCATGCTCGAGCTTGCAAAGAATCTGAATGTCACGTGCCACGCTGCAGGTGTTTAGATTAAAACGTTTTTCATTATCTTAATGAATCTTGTACTCCCTTGTTCCCAAGTGGGATGCTTTTAGTAGTTGGCATCTATTGGAAAGAACTAGAATACCTCACGTTTTTATTCTATCTGTCACTGAAATATATTGACATCCATGCAGAGATTTGAAGGAACATTTGAAAAGGCTTCAGCAGCAATCTGATAGTCGGCGACGAGCAGCTGTAACGGAGATGATGAGGCAACGAGCTGCTGAGGTTGCTGCAAATGGAAACAATTGATGGTAAAGATGTAAATATACATGAATGTTCTGGGTTCAAGTATAATGAATGAAAAAGGGAGGCGATATTGTTGTGTTGACGACAGTTGCCTAGCATCCTAGCTGGGAGCGAAGGAAGTGTTTGTTGATGGGCAACCAGTGAAGAAGTGAAAGGCAACTTGTATAGAGCAACTGTATTGATGACCAATTCATTCATTTGCAGTTGCAGCGTCCTTCACTTGCTACAGTGGTGTGAAGATTGCGGCAAGTGTTTGTTTTTTTGGCCCATGATTATTTTATTTTTTCTTTAAATCTATAAAATATAATTTCATCTGGCTCAATGGCCGGTGTACTTGTAACAGTATATACAAAGAGATGGTATCAGGAGGTAGGGAGGTTTGTTAAGTCGTTTTTTTTTCCCCGTTTAGTTTTAATTTATTTTCTATACACAATAGTTCTCCCTCCTTCCAAAGCTCCTCATTGGATCATGTAACATACATTTTTGCTTGAGGTATAAAACTTATACTAGTTTTGTTTTGGACATCATGAAGATCTTTTTATCTATATGCTATGCATACTTTGCATCATTGAAGGTACATAACACGAGTAATAGGGGTCAAATAGTTTCATCTTTTTATTGTGTTATCATAAAAAATTTAGTATACAATCTACTGTGAAAGATGAAGGCAACTAATACTGTCCTAGAAGTTTACGTGCTTCATTTAGTGTCTTTTTAAACCTCGTAAGATCAATCTTCATGTTCTGCCCATCAATGTACAATGCTCTGCCGGCTTGATAGTCTTTAAACAAGATCCGGGCTGGGTCAGCAATTATTGGGTGGTCTCGTTGGTAAGAATTGATGAGTGAACTTTCTTCAGGTTCAATCTTGTACTCCAAGTAATGAACTCCCATGTCATAAGCTGGCTCACCAAAGTAAGCATTTGATGCCCAATCAAGGCCTAGTGGCACCACTTGCACCATAACTGCTCCGGCTGGCAAGAACACTTCATTAGCCAGGCCTGCACCATGAGCTCCAACCATAACACTACATGAGCTCACAAGTTTTGCAAATTTTACCAGATTTTCCATCCTTTTTGGCTTTGCCACGATCACTTGAAACCCTGATTCTTTCATCATACTCACCAACTGGTTTTCATTCAAAAATGTCCTTGAATGTTGACGTGATATAAGCAAGAGAGTAGGCTTTGTTATCTTAGAAACATTCGGTGTCTTTAGACTGTATGTTTCTCTAAGAAAATGCTTGAAGTCTTTCATGGAGTAACCTCGTGGAATTTCACTTGAATTAAACCCTAAAAAGTCATGAAACTTCAACCCCACAACAGCTCCTGGAAAACAATGGACGATGCTGCTATTTGCAGCCAGATTTATCACTTCATAACGAGATAACTTAGAGAGAAGGCGGGCATATCTACTAACAAATGAAGCCTTGTGGTCAGTAATGATGAATTGGACATTTGATTTGAACTGAAAAGAAGTGATGAATAAAGGGATGATGATTTCATTCATTTCATGGAATAGATTTCCCGTAAAACCACTTGACGAAAATAGCACTGCTGGAACATCATGATTGTAGTGACAGGCTTGTTTTATAGAGCTATTTTCCTGTTGAAGTATCTCAACTGGTGTCACAGATTTTAGAAGATTCTCATCTTCTTGCCTAGCATATGGCCTGACAATAGTTTTATCCCGTGCAGAGATGCTCGATTCATATAGCACACCAACTCCTGATGACTTTTTGTCGATGATCTTTACCGGTTTATTTACCACACAAACAAGGGAATAAACTGCAGAATCGCAAGCTAAACCTGTGGATTGAAGCTTCCTTTGATGTTCCTCTGTTTAAATTAACAAAATTAATCAAGATATGGCCAATTAAAATTCTATGAATCATATAACAAGAGATAACATGTGTATGTGTGTGTGAGTTAGCAAAAAAATAGGGTTTGTGTATAATCATCTTATAATGGACCTGGAACAAGTCTTGATAAAAGAACTTCCAACGTAATGTTTTGCTTTTGTAATCCATTAGGCTCCTGCTGGTTAGTTGGCCGACGAGGTTGAAGGGCAGTTGTAGAATTGTCCTCCTCCACAAGTATTTTTTGTTCAGAGATATTCAAGTACTCGTTCTTGTTACCCTGTTTCGGTTCAGGGACATCATCTACTAGTGCTGGCTCAGGGACCTCATCTGTTGGTGCTGGCTCAGGGGCACTTGTAGTATGAATGGAATGTGCTGGGAGATTACCATTTCTCTTCCACAAGCGTTGTTTCCCTGTAATCCCAACCAAAGACACAGTCACAATCATATAATACCAAATATCATATGCTGTAGTTTGAAAATATATATCTTAGCATGTACATAGAAATGGCACGTACATGGCATAATCTGCGCAGCCTTGAAAGCAAAAAACTCTGTGCATATTAGATGGATTACGAGAAAAAGTATGAATGTAATCCGGGCTGCACTGTAAAGCACCAGTCGAGCCTCCTTCATCTCTAGAACAGTAGAATATCAGTACCAGCTGGATGTCCTTTTGTTGTTGTAGTTCATAATTAGTTAAACAAGTCATTAGTTTATTTACATGTAAACCAAGTTTTGTTCATACTCACAAAATTGAATGAAGACAGTGATTTGGAGAATCATGTGATTAAAATCTAACGGTTGGTTGAGCCAGCTGCGTTGATTTTTGGTAGTTAGTACTTAATTATCAAATTAATAATATGGTTTAACTCATTTTCTACAGGGTCATTGTCATTTGGCAAACATTTCTTATTCAAAATAAGGGTTCTTTCTCAAATTAGATGGCAATACCTAAATTTTTGAGAATCATTAGCTTACAATCAAGAGCTGTGTTCCTATGAATTAGAGAAAGATAACAACAGGATATATAGTGATAATGTGTGTTGATGAGGAGCTATCAACCTTAAATAATTAGAGACCACTTTAAAACAAATGGAATTTGAAGTTTTGCTCCCAGAAAAATATGTCGTTGTTTTACATTCACAACCACATCATATTTGTGGACAAAAAGTTGATCAACTTGACAAAAGATACACACAAGATGCATGCTCAAAAAGTTTTTATATTGTTTAATTAGATATTTAAGATATATAAATAGAATGCATGCATATATAGCAGTGCTATAAATTATAAAATTGATAGTATTATAGTATTAATATAGCAAAGACTGTTTTCATTTTTTTAACTTATCAAGAAAACATGAATTAGTTTGATGATATATTTTCATTTATATCTTATCATAAATATATTAATTTTCAAGAAAATGGAACCACGGGTGTATATATCTACTTCACTTCAAAATTTATTTTTCAAAATTAGGAATTTACACGCACGCTTGTTTGAATCATAGATTTTAAACCTGTTAATGGAAATGAAAATGAGATTTCAGTGTTAAAATATATTAAAATCTTATTCTTTAAACACATTGAAAAAACAGCCCTCTAATAAACAACGGCTTTAGCTAGTAATTATACGTCATGGATTATAAGTTTATGCGGCAGTCAAATACAGGCGGACCTTAAAATTCAAGTTAATTTATATTTTACGGCAAGGCATTGATCAATGAATAGGATTGATAAAGAACATACATACATTTCCACCGACTAAATTCAAACCACCTATTATCTCTCCATATTAAGTTCTCAAAGTACGAATTAAACATCATGAATATTATCAAAATAATTGAATTAGTATTATCAAGGCTTTACTGGTGCATCATGCATGTATAATATATATAACCAAGGACGATTTTCTTACCCGTATATGTCTTTTCTGTCGTAAGAGATATTTTAGCAAACGATCACCGCTTCACTCCACTTGACAGTATAAAACTACGGTGAGACGGAAGCACAACTCAGATTATTCCGGGGAACTGAGAATGCAGTTGTCACTGTTTTACTATATGCAAAGTTGAGAGAAAAAGAAAGAGATGATTACTATTTACAGAGTAAGAGCACAAGTTAGAATCTTGTTCCATGACCAAACTTGTAGAATAATATAAGATTTGATGATTATGCAATAATATTATTTTATTAAGAGAATCATGTACCTGACCTCAGGTATGTAGGTGACTGCAAAAGGAATTTTTAAGGTAAATATATTTGGTATATTTATATATTAAAATTATTAATTTTATCGTTAAAATATCTTATTTACTCATATTTAGAGATATTTTTTTCATTATTTAATTAGTACTCCCTTTGTCCTCAAAGGTTTTTTTATCCTCGGGACGATACATATTTTAAGTTTTCTATAAAGTGTAAGTTTATAATTTTTTTTTTTAAAAAAATAAATACAAATTTAATATTTAAAATTTTCTTATAAAAAAAAAATTTTAGATATATATTATAAAATTATATATTATATACACTTTAAAATACGTGTCTATCGAAAAAATATTGTAAAGAAACGAGTACAGTGAACTTTACTTATAATTTTCGAATCAGAATGATAGTTCACTCACTTGTCCATCTAATTAAGCTTGTCGAACAATCTTGTCGATTAAATTATTATTTTTTTACTAATGAACAATTACACGTCTTTACATGATGATTAATAATAATAAGTTAAATACGTAAATATACGTTGACGAAAAAATTATAATAAACATAAATAATAACATTATTATAATAGAAATGACGATAAAAATGTATACATCGTAATATGGTAAAATCTGTTGTATTTCTAATTATAAAATCATGTGAGGAGAGCAAGTGATTACTCTTCCTTTCTATTTTTTTTTTTTCAAGAATGACTTTTTCGTACATGAAGCGTACAAAATCCCAATAAAAGACTTCTTTCATTCAAAAAAGTTTATTATCTAACCGAAAAGCACGCATGTTGCTATGGACACTTAGACAATAAGACTTTAATGTCTGAAAATCGAACACCTGCAATCAAAAAAATAAAAAAAGAAAATTAAATCCCTCATAAAATTTCAAATATCAGAAGATTATTTTCTTAAGCAATATATGAGATAGGAAAGAAATTGAAATCTAACCAAAGGGGATCCCTTTGGTTAGATACCTACTGCATTATTAATAATATAAATACTTCAATTTTAATAATAAGTTTATAATCAAATCTAAATTAAATTTATATAAATCGACTTTAATCAAGACTTTAAATTGATTGACACTAAACATGACATTAAAAGTACTTAGACAAAAATATTAATGAAAAATAATGTACTAAATTTAAATTACTATGGCAATGGTCACCAAATGTGACACAAATTGTCATTAACGACATTGATAACCATCAAATATGGTCAAAACGCCATCTAATATGGCATCCCTCAAATTGACACAAAAAATCATTGTATATAACACAAATTTATAATTAAAAAACGTAAAATATAGGCATTGTATCACTACGATTAGATACCGCTAAACATCTCTGCCTTTCTATTTAAGATCACATGTTTTATCACTTAACGGATAATGAAACTAAACTAACCTTATTTCGCGTAGAAAAGGGTTCCGTGCTTAATTTACATAAAAATAATGTCAACTTTGTCCTTAGATAAGAAATAACTTAACTTGGCCCTTCAAAATTATATTAGTTTTTTTTTATTAATTTACATAAATATAACGTTTTATTTTTAAAAAAATAGATAAAAAAAAGTCCGAAAAAAAAGCGTCTGAGATTGATATTAGGGGAATTACGTGAGGTTATATACATTTGTAGCGTAAATGAAGCATGGTATTTTTGTAAATATAAATCTTTCTATAATATAATTGTATCCTCAAATATTCATATGAAAAATCTACTAAATCTCATGAAATTACCTAAGCCAACCTCAGGAGCATGTGACATTTTTTTTTTTTTTTCATATATATCTAATTGCTTTTTGGTAATTTTAAATTTTATTGATCGGATAGACAGAGTATGAGCACTAGTCCTCGTAAGCCTACTGCTCGTACTACTACCTAAAAAGCCCATATGGGCTATCGCCAATCCCGGAAATTAGCATCTAGATATAAAAGGAAAATGCAAGTGGCTCAGAAGCTGGCCCAGACCGGAAATAGTTCAGGCCCGATGGGCGATTTAGAGTCCTGCTGCCCCACGGCCCACGAGCACCATGCATAGCTCCTCCAAACCCAGCGTCATCATTTGTCGTGACTCATGCCCCCATGTCATGCACTATTATCTTTGAAATTGTTTCCCACATTCTCTTCCTCGAATCATTGAAGAGTAGTATGATCAATAACGAGTTCGGTAGGCTTGTTTATAAATAATTTATAAATTTAAGACTGTACCAGGCCAGTCAATGAGTTTATTAGGCTTGTTTGAATTTATAACTTCAAACGGGTATGGATCTTTTAAAAAATATTCGATCAGTTAATGATTTTATCCGAAAAGAATTTGACCCGATAACAAGCTGATATGAATTTAGCATGTTTTGATTCCTTAAAACCCGATCCTAATATATGTTTAGTAATGTTTCACTCAAAAGATGCATAAAAAAGGAACAAGTTAGATGACTTTAAAAGGTGAAAACAAATGGAACGAGATTTTGGTATCCGACAAGTTCCTAAGATTGAGCAGTACCTGAATGAGGACACACATCCTTGCAGCGGAAACTTCAATATATTCAAATGGTGGTCAGTTAATTATAATAAATTTTCAATAATCTCGAAGATTTTAGAAGATGTTTTAGTTGTTTCGATGGTTGATCGGAATCAGCTTTTAGCATTGGTGGTAGAGTTGTTCCTGATTATTTCCAGATATAATAGAAGCTTTAATATGCACGGCTGACTGGATTCCATCGAGGAAATGTAAATTATTACATCTAATTCACTCTATTTCAAATTTTTTTTATTGGTCCGTTAGGAACATAAATTTCATTTGAAATTTTGGATTTGATCAAATATGTGAATTTAGATTTGTATTTCATTTGAAGATATTCAAATATTATTATAAATATGAGAAATTTGAAATTACAACTTAATCCTGATCCCGCTGTCATTCCGAATTCATCATTTGAAATAAATACATGTTTCAAACATCCTCTATAGTTATTTAAAATATTGTGTATGATTCTCGGAAAGACAGAAACTGTAACAGCCCAGATATTCGGACCATTAACTAATAGCGGAATATCGAAATCAAATTATAAATTATATTAAATTAAAAAAAAACAACTGAAAGTTGATGTTTTAATCTTCAAAAGGGAAACACTAAAATCTTTTAAACCAACTAAATCGAATGTTGCCAGAGGCTGCATCTAGTGTTTGGGTAGCACTTATTACGTTTTTTCGCTCAATCCCTAATTATCTATAAGAATAAATAAATACGAGTGAGTCAAATACTCGGTACAAATATAACTTTAAAAGAAAACTAAATGTTGGTAGTGTAAGTCAATTTTTTTAACCTAGACTTTGTATATTCCATTTTTAATATTTTAATCTTCTTTTTTGTCCAGTGTAATGGAACCTGGCACACATATCTGGACTCTGGAGATTTGCGTAAAAGAAGTTCTAGCAAGCACATGTTTGGATGGGATCTGTTATCTTTATTTTCAATAAGAGTGTGACTGAATTTTACATTAGATTTTCATTTTAATTTTAGTTACTTGAAATTAAAGACTTGTATTTTGTTATGTAGTTTGTTGCCACTGATGTAATTAAAAATGGTACTCCCTCTGTCCCCCTGAATTCTATACATTATTTTTTGGCACGCTTTTTAAGACTCATTTTAAGCATAGTTCCATAACTTTAAAAAAAAATAAAAAAAATTCTGAAAAAAAGTTTAAACATTAAATTTTTATTCAGAAAAAAAAATTTAGAAAAAAGTTATAGAACTATCCTTTATAAGAGCCTCAAAATGCGTGCAAACAGTAAACGTAACATCTCAGAGGGACGGAGGGAGTATGTATTTTGAATTCGATACGTGCTGATAACTTTTTGAATTTAAGTTTCTTTCTTTTTGAATTCTTTTCTACTCCGTTTAAACATTAAGCTTAATGCGTTCCAGAATAGTATTCCCTCCGTCCAAGTGATTTTTTATCATTTGAATTGGACACGGAGACCAAGAAATAAGAGTAAAGTATTAGAAAGTGTAAGAAAAGTGGGTCAAGTGGTGGGACCTATTAATATTTAAGTAATTAATTAGAAAAATAGTGAAAGTTAGTAGGAAGAAGTGGGAACATTAAAGTTTTTAAATTATTAAAACTTTTACCATTTTAGGAAAGTTTTGAAATGTAAAGAATTGAATGGTACCAAAATAGAAAATGATAAGAATTGAAATGGACAAAGGAGTACTGTTTAATATCACAATGTCATTAGTTTTCTATAACTATTTGCGCCATGATTACTTGCATCATTATTTGGAATCTAGCACTAAAAAGATTATTATATTGGGTCTCCTTTTAACTATTAGAAAATTTTAAATTATTACCTGTGTGATCCAGTAGAAATTGAGGTATGTTAAAAATACTACGTGTTTCATGCTCATGAAACTGTACAAACAATTATTCTTATTTTAAAATTTGAAAATTTTACATGTGTGTTGTGTGAGAAATTGAGGTACGTTAAAAGCACGGCGTGTTTCATGCTTAGGGGTGTACACGGGTTGGCCAACACGACCAATCCGACCAAACCGATCATATTTTGGCAGATTCAAACTCATTTTTTCAACCCGAAATATATTTGGGTTGAAAAAACGCCAATCCGATTTAAATGTGTTGGATATGGGTTTCGATTTTTTTTAAACCAATCCAATTCAACCCGATCCGATTAAAACTAAGGGAATTTAATAATTAATAAATACGCTTACGCTACTATTACTTCTATTATGTGCCATTAGTCAAATACATGAGCTCATTAATATTAGTCTATTAGTACGTATTGCACAATTTATTTGAAGGCGCTGCTCTCTCTAAAACAAAATAAAAACTTAGATTCTCTTTACTCATTGGTTTAATATCATTGAAGTTTAATGAATTATTCATTTGTGATATGATTTAGTTCGAATTGAAGAAATGTGTTTATTGTTTAATCATGCTTCTTTCAATGTATTAAAATTTAGATATTTAATACCTATCTGTGATGATGAATGATTGCCATATTTTGTTGAATTATCTTTAATTTGTTTTGAGCTATCATTTTTAGTTTTTATTATTTTTGATAAAAAAATTATTTTATATATCTATTAATTCGACCAACCCAATCCAAACCGAAATGCATTAAATG
>PHNY01157883.1:2033-13146 GCA_003724115.2 Anethum foeniculum | reverse complement strand
CCCCCCCCCCCCCCCTCTCTCTCTTCTCTTTCTGTTGAATTTTATTTATCTCCTCTTTTTCATCATCTGTTTCTTTCTTTCCCTTTCCCTTTCTCTTTCTTTCACCCTTAACAACTATTCTCCTTTAATTCTATTCACAAGAAAAGTTCTTCTACCTAACAAACCACTCCCGGAATACAGCTCATCATCTTATACTAAAGGTGGTTTACCATTCACCCTTCACTCTCAAAACCAGATCTCATACACCTTTTCTGGTTTTCTTTTGCTCCATAACCTAGATAGGGTTTCTTAACTCTCTAATACCAGTATGTAATATAACCTCTCTCTCTCTCTCTCTCTCTCTCTCTCTCTCTCTCTATTAGTCAAAATGCAAGCATAAGTTTTTGTTTTGTTTAATTTCCGTTATTATTTATTTTGAGTGAAGTTAGCGGAGAGTAAATTTGTAGCTAGCGAAATCTTTGTGAGCGTTATGATGAAATTACTAGCAGTAATTTAGTTTTCTTTTTTACAGAGAAGGGTGTTTGTTTTATAAACTGGTGTCAACGTAAATATTTAATTGCTAAATATTGTGAATAGTGTCAATTTGGATTTTGTTAAGGCAAAAAAGTCTTTCCTAGTCCTAAAAACAGTCATCTATAAAATGTTTTTATATGTAATCAACTTTATTAGTACTCTCACATACTGCCAGAAAATCCATTGTAATTTTCAACGCACATCTATTTTTTAGTGACAAAGTCAAAGACCAGAAAAGTAAGTCCACTTAAGAGAGAGAAATAAAGGCTGGTTTTAGGGTTTGTGTTTATATCTACAAATACATGTGTCTGATGCTGTGCCCTTCTCACTTGATTTATCTTCATCACTGCTTCAAAAGGTTTTGTATCTTCAGAGCTGATCTAAACACATATATATATGTATATATCTGTGTGTTTTAATTAATTTATGTTCATCTAACAAATTCTTTGTTGATGGATATATAGATGAAATAGTATCATGGAGGCATTTATTATTTGCCTTTAACACATCAGATATGAATATGTATCTTTCTTTTTCAATATATAAACTGCTTTTTCAAACTTAATTCCCTTTCTTCATATCCTCTCTTTATTATTTGATTTCTGTAATAATTCTTTTACATTTTTTAGATCTGCAAGATCCCGGATCAGGAGCTTGGTTAATTTGTTTTTAAAATTTTGAAATATGTATGTTAATTACCGATCTGCTGCACACATGGCTTAATTTTTGATCTTTAGTGTAATAATTCTTTCTTCTGCCTTCTGATGATAAACTTATACATGCCCTAGGTTTAATTTTGTTTTGTCTTGTTTCAAAAACAAATAATTTAGGGCACAAGTTGAGCTGTGTCAAATTTTTATTTATGTGAGGTTGGTTTGATTCAAGCTAATTCATTTCTTTATGGCAGGTTACAAAGCTATAGCTGCTGCTTCAATTAAAGAAGTCTAAATTTAATTATAGAAAAAGAAATCTGTGTACTGTGATTCAAGAGAAAGGGAAGGATGTTTCAGCCAAACATGTTTGAAAGTCATCACCATCTTCTGGATCATATGAGCCACCACCACAAAACTCCAGAAGAAAATGATCATCAACTAGATATGCTGAGAGATGAGGAGTATGAGAGCAAATCCGGTGGAACTGATATCCTCGAAAACCCATCTGGTGACGATGAGCAAGATCCTAATCAACGTCCTAACAAGAAGAAGCGTTATCATCGCCACACTCAACATCAAATTCAAGAAATGGAATCGTAAGTTTTTTAGATCTCAAATACTACATACTAATTCAATTACCATGTTTTTCTTTTTAGCTAGCTGATTTTGGATTGTGATATGTTACAGTTTCTTCAAGGAGTGCCCTCACCCGGATGATAAGCAAAGAAAGGAACTTGGTCGGAGATTAACTTTGGAGCCTTTGCAGGTCAAGTTCTGGTTCCAAAACAAGAGGACTCAAATGAAGGTAGAAATCGAAGAAGTGCAATTTCTTACAGTTGTTTGTACTTCACATTTAAGAGTAATTCTTATGCATGTCATTATTATTGTTAATTTAAGTACGTAGATGTGTAATTATTACTCTTAAACACTATAGATCATGCATATTAATAACTATAGTTTATAAATTTGATTAATTATGTCTGGCCTTCTTTAATAATCATCATTATGATGTGTATAACTGCAGGCTCAACATGAACGCCATGAGAACACCCAGCTGAGGAATGAGAACGAAAAGCTCCGTGCAGATAATGTAAGATACAAAGAAGCTCTCACCAACGCTACTTGCCCCAACTGCGGTGGCCCAGCTGCTATAGGCGAGATGTCATTTGATGAACAGCATTTGAGAATTGAAAATGCGCGTTTAAGAGAAGAGGTACTTCAATTATATTTCAATTACTTTCAACTATATTGTAACTTTGTAATTAATATACAGTAGGACATATAAGACACTATGCACTAAACATTGTGAAGTTTAAGACCTATATGTATATATAAAGTGGTATTAATTTAATTCATTGATTTATATAAATTATGGCAGATTGACAAGATATCTGGAATTGCTGCAAAATATGTTGGCAAGCCTATGCAGACTATGCTATCGAGTTCATATCCTCATGCCCCCTCACGATCTCTTGACCTTGGAGTGGGGAGTTTCGGGCCACAGTCTGGCATTAGTGTTCCTGACATGTTTGGAGCTGGGGACCTTCTTAGGTCAGTTGCTGGGCCTACCGAGGCTGACAAACCCTTGATAATTGAGCTAGCAGTAGCAGCAATGGAGGAGCTAATCAGAATGGCTCAAGCTGGAGAACCCTTGTGGGTTCCAAGTACAGACAATACTATTGAGTGTTTGAGTGAGGATGAGTACTTGCGTAATTTCCCTAGAGGGATTGGACCCAAACCCATGGGCTTAAAATCTGAGGCATCTCGAGAATCTGCAGTTGTTATCATGAATCATGTCAACCTTGTGGAAATCTTGATGGATGTGGTATGTAGTATATAGATATATTATCTGTAGTTGCAATTTGGAATGTATGAAATACATGTTAAATTAGCTTTCTGATCATATTGACTGATCTGCATGATCATCAGAATCAATGGTCAACTGTGTTTTCCGGAATTGTTTCAAGGGCAATGACCATTGACGTTCTTTCAACTGGTGTGGCTGGAAACTACAATGGAGCCTTACAAGTGGTATGAATACTTTTTGTACCTTAAAACAGTGATTCTTAAATTATTTATAAGATATATGCAACATCAATACCAGTAACCAGTGCATTGATTATACTAACAATATGTTTGCTTTAAAAGGTATTATAGTTGATATACTAACATGATAAGCTTCTCCAGATGACAGCTGAGTTTCAGGTTCCTTCACCACTGGTTCCAACTCGAGAGAACTATTTTGTAAGGTATTGCAAACAGCATGACAATGGGACATGGGCAGTTGCTGATGTTTCCTTGGACAATTTGCGTCCTGCCTCCATATCTCGATGCAGAAGAAGGCCATCGGGCTGTTTGATCCAGGAATTGCCTAATGGTTACTCTAAAGTAAATCTTTATCTTTTAGTAGCTCTCCTGTATAACATGAACACTCAACATACTCTTTTCTCTTTTCTTTCTTCTAAAAATGAGTACTTTTCTAGGTTACATGGGTTGAACATGTTGAAGTAGACGATAGAGCTGTTCACGATATCTACAGATCACTGGTGAACTCAGGTCTTGCTTTTGGTGCAAAGCGCTGGGTAACAACACTAGATAGGCAATGTGAACGTCTTGCAAGTGCCATGGCAAATAATATTCCAGCAGGAGATGTGGGAGGTACATAACCAATTCCAAACTTTCTTTCTCTTGCAAAGTTGATTATGAACCATATGTATATATAGGTAGATTTAGAGTGAGAGATGAATAAAATTTATAAATGTTCAATTGCTCTTGTAAACAGTGATAACAACTCCGGAAGGGAGAAAGAGTATGTTGAAGCTGGCGGAGAGGATGGCTTTGAGCTTTTGCACTGGTGTAGGAGCCTCCACTGCACACACGTGGACCACTTTATCAGGAAGTGGTGCTGATGATGTAAGAGTTATGACCAGGAAGAGTATAGATGATCCAGGCAGGCCTCCTGGTATTGTGCTCAGCGCTGCAACTTCTTTCTGGATTCCAGTTCCTCCTAAAAGGGTTTTTGATTTCCTCCGAGATGAGAATTCCAGAAGCGAGGTAATCTATTTCATTTGCTTGAATTCATTTTCATATCTGCAAATATAGATTAAGAAAGCGACACAAGTTCAATGAGCAAGTATCATCCATGATATATATTGAGCATTTACCATCTTGGCAATGATTGTCCATGAAAACTTAAATTGCAGTACATGTGTTCTCATTCTAAATAACGAAAGAAAATATCTACTGATATATGACCATATTACTTTTGTCTACAGTGGGACATTCTCTCAAACGGTGGACTCGTTCAGGAAATGGCACACATTGCTAATGGCCGTGATCCTGGGAACTGTGTCTCCTTGTTACGTGTTAATGTAAGTTACAATTCATGATTAACCTTCATCTCTTAATGTTTTGTTACTCGTATTCTTAACTAACAGTCTAACACATATACATGCTAAAACTGTATTTATATATAGAGCGCAAACTCAAGCCAAAGCAACATGCTTATTTTACAAGAGAGCTGTGCGGATTCTACTGGATCATATGTGATATATGCTCCAGTTGACATTGTTGCTATGAATGTGGTCTTGAGTGGAGGCGATCCTGATTATGTTGCTCTGCTGCCATCTGGATTTGCTATACTTCCTGATGGTCCTGGACAGAACGTAGGAGGAATTCTAGAGGTCGGGTCTGGCGGATCCCTTCTCACTGTTGCATTTCAGATTCTAGTTGATTCAGTTCCAACAGCCAAACTCTCTCTTGGATCAGTTGCAACTGTGAACAGCCTTATCAAATGCACAGTAGAAAGGATTAAAAGTGCAGTAGTGTGTGATCCGAATGTTTGACCTAAGGGTCATAATTAAAAGGTAAGGTTACATCATACCATTTTATAATAATTAGATGGATTACATATCCATTAATGGATGTGACAATATTATCTTGCCTCATGGGCCACTAAATGGTTTTAATCGCAACCTGATTTTGATTTGATTTGCAGTTAGAGTTAGGCACAAAAAGAAGAAAGGCTATGTAAGCTTTGTTTACTGCTGAATTATAACCAAGAGAGGAAGTCAAGAACGCACCTCGTACGACCCTTGCCTTCTGGTGCTTGCCAAGGTCATCATGCAACTGCAAAAAAATATAGTTCACTGGTCAGCAAGAGTAATTGGTTCGGGTATTGACTTTGCTTATGGATGATCAATGTAAACCTAGCTTACATAAACCAAAACTTCCGTTAATTATGTTTTCTTTTAGACTTGGTGTAATTGTTTTTGGGAGTCTGTTTTTATAATGAGGTTTTTGTTGGCAAACTTTAAAGCCTGAACTTCTGGGTTTGGGCTTTGAACCAACTTATTCCTTTTTGCTATGTGAAATGAAGAAAACTAGTTTGCCTTTGTGTACCCTTTGTTTTAAATTACTGTATTCATATCATATAATTTGAGGCTAACTAATCTGGAACGGTTGGCTCCATGTTTCCATTTTAACTTCTGGAAATTAGCTTATAATTAAAAAGAAGCGACCTTAGATTCATGATTTCTACATATATAAGATCTACTCCCTCCGCCCCAATATACATGTCATTTTTGACAAAAAATTTTTTTCCCAAATTACTTGTCCCTCTCTTCTTTCAATACAAATTTAAGGATAACTTTTCAAAATTATTCTTTTCCCAAGTTTTGACTTTCTAAAACTACCGTATTCTCACTTTTCAAGATTTGACTTTCTAAAACTATACAATAGTCTCACTTTTCAATGCATTAAATGAGAGTATTTAATTGAAAATACTATCAAACCAATCATTTTCTTAATATGCGTTTTTTTTTTTCCAAAAAGGACATGTATATTGAGACGGAGGGAGTATTTGTTAATATTATGATATAGATGATCTACAATATGTTCCCTATCTGCATTGTACCTCTCTCTATATATATATATGTTTGTGTATATGAATTATGGCTTTGGTTTATTTGTACATGCAAGAGTATACCTTGTTTTCCGATAAAAAAACACACAAGTTTTAGGGGTAAAAACATTTCAAAAACGTATCCCCCATTTGAATGAATGAACCAAAACTTACCACATGAAATTTTCAAAATGAACAAACTTTTGTCTGCATCATCAACAATAGGAAAATGAAGAAGATAACATAAAACATCGGAAAAAGCAGAAACAAAGAGGGAGTTTTGATATCTACTTATAATTGTGAAAAGGATATACTCCTATAAGAGAACAATTTGCTAGGTCACAAGTTAGTGAATACTTCAATTTAATGAGGCTCTACTGCCAACCTACCAATGGGTAGTTGAAGACTTGAAGGCTGAAGCTATTGAATGAGCAATGGAAGTTTTTTCAATTGATTATGGCATGAATGGGTCCCCATTGCATGAATCATGAGTCATGACTACATATACGGTCACACAAAAAAAAAAAAAAAAAAAATAACAAGTTGATGCAATAACCCAAAGGCAAAAGAGTAAACCAAATACTTACACCAGTTGGGGTCCTGGGGATTATTTATTGTTTTATAATAATGGAGATGATGCCATGCAGGGCCAAAGCCAGATATTTGTGGAAGAAGGTGACTTCATGAGCAGAAGGCGACAGAATTTATAAGAGAAAAACAATTGCGCCTGGTGATCAAGAAACTTTAGATATAGTATCAATGGATAATTTAAAACATGTACGCAGAAAATAGTTTGTATCCGTAACTACTATATTGTGATTGACATGAAAATTAAATGCAAACTTAGCATCTATTATCCATGTAGATTAATTGAGTACTAATAAGTTACTACTCCCTTTCTCCCTCTCATTTCTTTACATTTCGGACATGGTATCCAGTACGCATTTTAAGATACATATAAAGTATAGTTCTGTAACTTATTTTTAAAACTTTTCTTTTCCGAATAAAAATTTAAACATCTAATTTTTATTTAAAACATAAAATCGTAATATAATTAAAGTTACGGAACTATATTTTATATATGCTTTAAAATGTGTGTCGGACAATCCGAAATGTAAAGAAATGAGAGGGACGGGGAGTACATTTTTAGATGTTTAGGGACGTAGGAAGACTTAGAACCGCGCATCGATCAGTAAAAGGGGAGTATTATGTGGAGATAATATATGTTCCAGTAGTTTCTAATTCTATGTTTAAGGTTGACAGGAGTAATCTTTTTGAATGTTTGTGTTTTGTATTGTTGTTTGTGTGAACATATTTTTAAGTTCCAACTTCGAACAACGGAACAAGAGCTTCAAGATGCTGACAGTAATCAAGACCTATATACAGGACTCGGTTTCACTTCCCTAGGACGATTGAGTTGGTTCGTTTATGAGATCAAAATTACGTTGGTTTCCTTGCCTAGCATAACATATTATGGATGAGGTATGTTATGTTCAAGCTCATGCTAGCCAGCCGCTTTCGCCTTTCAGTCTTAAGTTGCATCAAACTTCTTGCTAGTAGAATTTAACCAAAGACAACACGGCAGCCATGGAAAAATTGGTAACAATTTCCAAGCAATAATTGAGGCTCAAGTTGGATTTATGTCTGCCAAATTAGAAGAGACTGGTGTTCGGATGCAAGCTCTTGCTATTTTGAGAAAAACCAAAACAAACATATACGGTATTCACCAACCCCAAATTATTGGGTAAAATGTACCTAGACTTTACCTCTAATCGATATAAGTAGAGATTTGTTTCCGCGGTTGAAGGATATTAAGAAACCTATTTGAACTAAGTTTTCATTTACTGTACTGAATATTGTCTCTTGGAAAAGTTGTTTTTACATAGTTTGTGAGATTTGTTTTTGTAATTAAGCATAGATCATACTCTTGACGTCTAATGACCTAGATACAACAGGAATCATATTTCAATGATGTAAGATAAAAATACGTCCATAAAAGCATCAGTATATATGTATATCAACTTATATATAGATAAAATGTGAAAGAAATTCTTCTTGCCAGCGTCTTAGCTACTTGTGGCAAGTCCCTGCTCTTCTTGCCTAAACGTATTGCTTATAATTATATATATATATTCTACAATATTGCACGATATTATCTTAAAGGCTTCATATCTGTAGAGAAGTTACATAAGATCCTTTCTAATGGGTGATCACTATACAAAACTTAGCTTCACAAGCAGGTTGCATATTGTTATTCAACTCAGAGACAAGTCGTAATAAAAGTGGTGAATATATTGACTTCATTGATATTTTATAATGTTAACTTCTCGGTTTCTTGAGAATCTGCACTAACTGTGAATAGTCTCATGCTTATTCATGATCATTCAGAGAATTGTCATAATACTATTAAAACCATCACAAACACACACACATATATATAACAGTTCTTCATTATAGTGGTCACCATTTCTGTGTAGCAGAATAATCTCATTCAAACGAATGTTAATAACTTGACCGAGTAAATTCGATGGAGAACTGTGTACCTTTCATTTTGTGCAAAGAAAAGACCGGACCACCAGACGCTTTATACGAGCCAACCCATGTGTACGGCCACGAGCATACTTATGACAATGGTAAAATTATTGAAAGTCTGGGATATAATGAGAAAAGTTTTGCGGAGTTTGAATGTCCCTGCTTCTGCTGCTGCTCTTATGCTTCGTCGTTTCTTCTCTTTATCTCTTCACTTTAAAACAGTCTTCTTTAATTTTATCAGGTAAGACAACCAAAAATAGTTAATTGCTGGAAGATGGTGGTTGCTTTGGCCTTTAATTACATTCATGGACGAGAGATTGGTTAGGTTTCTTTACTTTTCCATTTAGTTGGGTGGTTAGAGTTCTTTAATTCTTTTTTGGAGGTTTAAATGTGCCGGCCAGAAAATTTGATAGCCTCCTGCAATATCAATGCCATTAACCTCTCTTGCATCACAGATCAAGAATCACACAGTAACTTGACAATTTTTGCCAGAGCTGCAGATACACGTTTCGTGTATTACACATACAATGACATACAGTTAGCATTGTGAAGTAGAAGCTTATGAGAATGTGACATTTAAAACTAACAGTTAAACCAAAATTCATGAAGCTATGCACAAAAGTTACAGGGGAATATACATTTCAAGTTTAGTTCCCTCATATGGCCTCTTCGGAATGGTCAATGCCCATGTAAGATTAGTTTCTCTATTCCTCTGAAACATAATTTTCTTACATCTCTGGAAGTTAATTCTTCAGTAAAACACACAAGTCACCTTCAATGAAAATGCATTCAATAGTATTTTTTCTTTGATACATCAACCAATTACAATCTATGTCCATCATCAACTTAATTGCAACTGGGGTTAACATTGTATGTGTTGCTACGTCTCACCAACTTAATTGCCACTGAGGTTAATTTTCACTGGGACATCATGAATGACAAGAGCCATTCATAAGGCATCTTGGCTCCACAAAATAAGTCAGCGACTCAAGGTAGCCAAGCAATCTTGAAACTCCGATGTTTGGTTGAATCTTGAAGATATAAGCCTCCTTAATGTACAGAAGAAAAATGCTTGATAATAACTACACTCAACATGTTACGATGAAGACTGTAACTAGCCACAGCATCAACTTAATTCCCACTGAAGTTAAGATTGTATATTTCTCAACTTCAACAATTTAATTATTACTGATACATGATGACTGACTAGAAACTATCAGAAGACATTCTGGCTCCAGAATGCTAGCTAGTCATCGATCATTAGTAGACAGCTACAGTAAACCAATCCTAAAACTCTGATTATTGGTTGCTTCTTCAATGTACAAAAGAAATTTGCTTGATAAAAAAATGTACTCAACATGGTATGATATCAAAGCCAAGCCATATCCCGTGCCTAGGGCTCCCGCATCTATAGTGGTTGGGGAAGGGAAGGTCGCAACACAGCATGCGCCAAATACGACCTTGATAACTTAACATGCGCGCTGCTGTGTTTATTCGATTAGTTAGTTTATCTAATGATCTAATTAATCACACCCTAACACTAACTATTACCAGTAGGTTTCTGCAACAAGAACACTAAATCTTAAATGGAAGAGAGGGAAAAGCTATAAAACTATAACACAAGGAATAAAAGTTTTGAATAATGAGAACACTAATCTCAGGCAACACCCGAGATTAATATAAACGCATTGAGCCTAAAGTTTAGATAATGATTAAAAGCTACAAAATTAATTAATTTATGCTGGTACACAAGTTTATCTTAGAGTAGACAATTAATCAATTCTAACACTAGTAACAATGTATAACTAAATAGCAAAAGGCTAAAGCTACAATATGATTGATAATTGAACAACAATACAGTTGGCGACACACCTGAAGCAAAAAAGGTATATACTAATACTGACTGTACACAGAAAGCCCCGTTCGTCTCCCCGTTTTGGTGTTGCAATGTATAACATGCAGAAATTCCTGGAAAATGTTGGTTTAAGGCCCAAAGAAATTTGAGTTGATTATGAATTTTATTTCAATAATTAGGGTTATACGTCTTACTATAATCGAATTGAGATAAACTCTTATTACTTGAGCTAACTCGATTATTAATTAATTATAATCAATTAATTAACATGTTTTAATTAATTATAAAAAGTAGTGCACAAATTTATTTAAATTTCTGTAATTATTAATATTATATCGCGAAACCCACTAACACAACACAAGACCCGATTCTCTCTTTGTTTGTAAAGACGATCTAACGAAGAGAAACACTTTTAATACGCGCGCATAACAATTTTAATACACGACTTAATATAGCAACAAAATAAAAAAAAAACACTGCCCGTTTCATAATACATGTCCACTTTCTAAAAAAAAATTTGTTTTAACTTGTCCACTTCAACTTGTAAATTTAAATTTCCAAAATCAACTCTACACCACTTATTTCTAATTTATATTTCCAAGATCAACCATATTCCACATATTATATATACTAAATTAATGTAATTAATACAATTTT
>PHNY01157882.1:2642-25051 GCA_003724115.2 Anethum foeniculum | reverse complement strand
CTAATCTAGATTGACTTGTTCAAAGACAAGGTTCCCTCAGTTAAGAGGTCAAGTAGGTAATACAATTACCATAGGCTTGTTATAAGATGTATGCAGACATTCCTTCATGGCTAACAGTTGATGAAAAATTAATCAAATTGGCGTTGAAACATATAAAAAAATGAATTTGCTTAGCAAAATAAAAAGATCTATTTTGATTTTATTTTGACTTCTATAAATTAGATTGTGACAATTTTACAATCCATGCGAAACTCACGAAATAATACATAATTAATTGATGATTTAAAAAGTAGCATACAGTTAGAATTATTTTAAAATCAAAGAGAAAAGACAAGTTTAAATTTTGCATAAAGTATTCAATTATTTTAGACGAATAACATAGCACTCTTTAGACCAATCGCCTTATATTAAAAAATTTCCTTATTTATAATTTTCATCATTCTGCACTAACCACGGTGNNNNGTTAATCATTTTAATTTAAATGCAGTAGACACTTGATTTAAAATATTCATCTATTACATATTTTATATGTCAAATTGTAAATATATATTTTCTTAAAATCAGTTACGAGTATACAAATATTACTTCTCGAACTTTGATTAGTTGGGTTTCGTTTGATTTTATTTCGGCTATATCTTCGGTTCTAGAAATCAAAATTTCACGAATTTACAGCGTACGCGAAAATGACGAAATAATCTTTGATTTATGGATAGTTTAAAATGTATTCCACAACTAAAGTTATCCAGAAACTGAGACAAAATTACAATTATGAATTTTATATTAAATTTTTATTTATATTTAGAATACCTGGTATTATTGGTTTAAATCATGAAAATATAGATATTCCTTCATTTTAGATCGAACATTTATTCATATATTTAATTGAAGATCTAAAGGTGCTTTGAAATAGTTAAAGAAATAAAAAAATAAATTTGTTTAGCATGAAAAAAAAATTATCGATCGTTTGATTTTATTTCTGCTCTATCTTAAATTCTAAAAATCATATTTGACAAATTTACTGCAGACAAGAAGCTCACAAAATAAAATTTAATTTAAAGATGGTTTAACTAAATTTATTTTAAAGATTTAAGAGATCACACCTAAATTTTAGATCAATTAGATTATATTTCTAGATTACCTTATCTTCTATTAGGCCCAAAATATATTGTAGAAGGTGGGTTGAATATAGTATTGACAATCAAATCGAAATTCAACACGAAATATGAAGAACAATTTTTATTGATGTATAAAAACTGATTACAAAATATAAATTACTATCTCAAATGATGAACATATATTCTTGAGAGCTTCTAGATTACACAAATAATAATAATGTTACGCAACACTTTAGTGTAAACCTAAACTGTGTTAATATATGTCACACATTTACACTATCAATTACTAGGATATGTTATACATGAATGATTGAAATATACTACATTCTATAATATGATAGCTGCCTCTGCTTATTTTTCGGAACCGACATATCTGCATTTCTCTTATCTTTTAAAACATAACCAGTCATCTCCTGATTTCCAGCATATTAGACTCTGACAGATATGTTCTGATGGTGAACTCTTGATCGAGTAAACACTGATGACGTCATGCTACCGTCAGACTCTGATGGATGATAAACTCAGATGATCTTCACAGTTAAACTATTGCAGCATCAACAATATCTAACATTTATCAATTTCATTCTCCTTTACTAAACACGGTTAGTTAATAATAGTTTTTACTTGATTTAACATTTTCATATATTACATATTTCATATGTCAAAAAATACAAAGATGTGTATTTAAAATAATTACGAGTATACTAATATTTAATCTCACACTTTGATTAGTCGGGTTTCATTTGATTTTATTTCGGCAATATCGTGAGTTTCATATATCAAGTTTTGACGAATTTACAGCCCACGCGAACCTCACAAAATAATCTTTAATTGAGGGATGGTTTAAAGAATGTTATCCAACTAAAATTATCCAAAAACTAAAAAGGAAAGACATCTACGAATTTTGCATTAAGTATGCGATTATATTTAAGATACATACTTATTTTTTTGTTGAAATCATGAAATATAAATATTCCTTTATTTTCATATCAAACAGCTATCATCTATTTATTTTAAGATCTAACAATCATTTGAAATATGTAAAGAAATAATCAAATTGGAATTGAAACAAATAAATAGAATAAATTTCCCTGGCATAAATTTATTTTATTTGGCTTCATTTTATTTTATTTCGGTTCTATTTTGATTTCTAGAAATCAGATTTTGGTGATTTAACAGCCACGCAGAACTCACGAAATAATCTTTAATTTAGTGATAGTTTAAAAAGTACTATCTAATTAAAATAAACCAAAAATTGAAGAGAACGGACAGTTACGAATTTCGCATTTAGTATTCAATTCTGTTTGGGACACCTAATTTTTTTGGGTAGAAATCATTAAAATATAAAATATTTCTTTTTCTTTATCTAACGACTATTATCTATTTATTTCAAGATTTAGCGGTGTTTATTATTGGTCGTCAAGGATCAAAGTTTTGGATAAGATATGTTTTACTCTTATTATAGGATAGAATGAACTGATTTTCCAAAATATATGTCATATCCGATTAGGATCACCAAATACATATTAGAATCATGGGAATCGAATTACCACAACACCTGCATTTTCATTTGCTACCACTTATCATCACATCTCCACGATCATGATCATCACTGACATCAATATTTACAAACATCAAACACAAGCCGGAATCAACATGAAAATCATAAGACTCGACAAAAATTTAAAACAAATCATGCCAGTGGAATTGAAAATAAAGAAGAAAAACAAAACTTGGAAGAAATAATATAATTTATCAAAGAAGAAAGTCAACCTAGATGGAGAGAGGAGAGAGAGAGAGAGAGAGACAGAGAATAGGAGGGAGGAGAGAGGCAAATTACAAATTCGAAAATGGGTTATCTGATAACTTAGTCGAAAAACCACAAATTAAAGAAAAGTGGTACCGTATTGAGAAGGATCCTTGGGGTAGAAAGAAGATCACTGAAGAAAAAGAGGAATGAAGGACCCTAGAAAGCAATAAACAAAACAGTCTTCAAAAGAAGAAGAGTTATGCAGATATAGTCAATGGGGGAAAATGAATAAAGAGCAACATGAAGGAACCTCCGTCTTCGTTCTCAATCTACCGCAGAGTGCAAGGGATAAGGAAATATGGGGGAACTTTAATAATTTTGTGAGTATAAAAGACATCATACTTCAAAAAAAAAGATAGGAACAGCAACAAAATTAGATTTGTCAAGATAAATTGAAAGAAAGAAGCAGACAAAATCATTCAAGACTATGATAACAAGATTTTTCAGGGGTACAGAATAATTGTGAAACACACAATGAACAAAGGTGATACGGGAAAAGGCAACCCCATAGATGGAAAGAGGGTAGAAATGGATCTGAGGAAACGTAACACAACTAAGGTGGCTAAGTCTACAAAAATTAACAGCTCATTGGAGAAAGTGAATTCACCTGCAGAGCAGAAAACAGAATTGGATTTAGTGATTCAACCGGAAAATAGACAGATTAATCTAACTATAGAAGAAAAGATTCTAGAGGAAGGATCGAGGAGTTGGGTAGGAATCACCACTGAAGACCAATGGGCAGATGCACTGCAAGAATTTTTTTTTCTGAAAACTTCTCAAAGGATCTACATCAGAGGTATTACACCAAATAAATTCATTATTACATTTGAAACATCTGAAGATATGAATGCAATTACTAGAAAAGTACTGGAAGAATGGTTTGTGGAAATAAGAACATGGAATCACAGAGAGCTAGTCCAACCAAGGTTGGCATGGATACATTGTGAAGGTCTACCAATTTCCGCCTGGAATAAAAACAACTTGGAAGTAATTTTCTAGGAATGGGGACAAATAGTTTCATCTCCACATGTCCCATTGGTATGTAAAATGTACCAGAAAAAATTCGTGGCAATTTACACCTATAAGGTGCTGGAAATAGATGAGACAATAAAGACATGGATCAAAGGCAAATGATACTGGCTAAGAATCAAAGAATCACATTTGCTCTTTGAAAACAAAGGACCCCAAAGGGATGACATCCATGCACAGAAATTGCAGAAATAAAAGAACTCCTCTCAGTCGCTGGGGGAAACGCAAGAGGAATATAGAACACTTATATCCTCACCAGGTAAGGAGAATAGTGTTGAAGATACTATAGATAATCTTAGTCAGTCGAAGGAAAAAGATGATACTGAAGAAGAAGAAACAACAACAGTAATGAAAGGATTGGATCAATGGAAGAATAGAGAATAAAAAGAAGACACATCAGAAGAATCCCAGCAAGCAAAACAACATGCCACCCTAGAGGAAACATTGGCTATGGACACTGATGAAATAGAAAATGGCACAGATATGACAAATGAATGAACACTGAAGAATATTCAGAACCAGTTCAAAACATTAAAGCTGGGAAGAGGCAAATGACGGCTAAGGAAGATAACAAGAATTTCAAATTTTTTTGACTTTGTGTTGACGAACAAAAGAAACAAAAAGAAAAATAAGCTGCAGTTGATAGAGAAGGGCAAAAGGCGACACAAAGGGTAAAAGGAAATCATATCAGAGGTAGAAATCCTAAACAACCAAAAGGATAAAGAAGGATCAGCACAAAATGATATAATTCAAACGATGGAAGAACAAGTCCTGGAAAAAAAGTATACTGATGGGATTGGGTACGCTCAGCAGCAGAGAGGATACGTTGAAAATAATTAAAGACGGTCTGGAATCAACTGCACAGAAGTGAAACAACATGATGAAGGAATTTGAAAATTTTTCAATAATGGTGTGGAATATAAGAGGCATGAATAATTCCACAGCAAAAAGGAATTTGAGAAATTTAGTTCAAAAGGAAAAACCAGTGGTCCTATTCATACAGGAAATGAAGTATGAGGAGATATCGGCAATAACAAGGGAATCAATATGGGATCAGATGCATGATTGCAGTATATCAGAATCATATGGACAATCGGGAGGCCTTGCCACGTCTTGGGACACTAATTTTCTAACGTAGTGACAAAGGAAAAACGGAGGAATTGGCTGTGGACGAGATGGAAATTCAATAATGGAATTAACACAGAGCCACATTTTGTAAACGGTGTTAATGTTTATGGTCCCCAGGACAGTGCTTCAAAGAAAACACTTTGGAAAGACCTAAGTCGGATTCTTGTCGATATTAAGGAGGGACCGGTATGCATAGGAGGTGATTTCAATTGCATAAAGGATGATTCAGAAACACGTAACTATTTATACAGAATAGGTGACTTAGAAAAATTTAGCGAGTTCATTCACCGTAATAACCTTTGGGTGGTTCCGAACAACAATCAAAATTTTACTTGGTTTACATCAAGGGGTAAAGCTAGTAAACTGGATAAGTTTCTGCTAAACGAATCATGGGCTCAAGCTGCGGACTGGAAAGTGATAGGGTTGTCGAGAAAGTCGTCTGATCATGTAGCACTGTTGTTATACAACAAGAAGAAAAAGTGGGGAACAAAGCCAATCAAAATTTATGACTTGTGGTTTAAAAACGATGAATGCAAGTTGATAATCGAGGAAAAGATGAGAGAACTCAAAAACACAAGTTTATCAATACATTAGAAACTAAGAGAGTTGAGGAGAAAGATCCAAACTTGGAACAAGGGGTCCAATGGCAGGGGTGAGGAAATAATTACAAAATTGGAGGAGGACCTCAAGGTGACGGATGAGGAAGGTGACATACAACGATCAAGCTCAGTTCAGACAATATTGAAAGCTAAATATTTAGAGCTAGAATCAATACTGCGACAAAAGGCAAGGATACTTTGGTTAAAAGAAGGAGACACAAATACAAGATTCTTCCATGCAACAATCAAAAGAAGAAGATGGAGAAATAACATTCAAGGAGTGCAACATCAAGGGGTTTGGATCATAGAACCACAACAGGTTAAAATGCTATTTGAGAAACACTTCCAAGACATATTTAAAGCACAGAATCTACCATGATGCTTTGATATTGAAAAGCTGCACTTCAAGAGATTATCGGTAGAAATTAGATTCAGTGAAAAGGAAATCCGTAGTGCATTATCAGAGATAGATAAGAAGAAGTCTCCGGGACCAGATGGATTCAACGAGTACTATATAAATATTCTTTGGGAGGACCTTAAGGGAGATATCTTCAAATTCCATCATGATTTCTATGAAACAGGTAACATTCCACAAGGCATGAACTCTTCTTTTATAGCATTGATACCGAAAGTGCAATCACCACAGACAGTGCATGATTATCGACCAATTAGCCTAATCAACTGCACCCTCAAAATACTACTCAAGCTACTAGCTATCAGACTTAAGAATGTGTTGAATACTATAGTCTCAGATGTACAATTTGGATTTGTTAGAGGTAGAAGCATTATAGACTGTATATTAATAACAGAAGAGATAACTCATAGTATCCAACACAAATTAGTGGAAGGTCTAATCTTGAAAATAGATATAGAAAAGGCTTTTGACTTGGTGAGATGGGACACTATCCAACAAGTACTTGCTCTTCAGGGTTTTGGAAAGAAATGGGTAATGTGGGTTAAATCAATAATGAGTAGTGCAAAATTGTTAGTCCTGGTGAATGGTAGTCCTAAGGCAGTCCTAATGAATTTGGTATGGGAAGGGGTCTGAGACAGGGAGATCCAATCTCCCCACTCATCTTCATCCTGGTCTCGGAAATATTGCACCTGCTAATGGAAAAAGGAAAGGAATTGGGAATAATAAAAGGGGTATGTATTGGAGGAAATCTCACAATATCGCATCTACAGTTTGCGGATGATACAATATTCTTTTTAGACAACACAGAGAAAACTGTCCAGGGGATTAAAGTGATACTCTTGATGTTCCAAATAATCACGGCCTTAAAGTATACTTTAAAAAAAGTTGCCTCTATACAGCATTTAGAAAATGTCAGAGAGGCAAATTCATGGGCCAATATATTGGAGTGTCCAGTGGGCACTTTTCCATTTGCATACCTGGGTGCCACGATAGGAGGGAACCCAACTAGGAAAAGATTCTGGGTGCCACTGATGAAAAAGGTAAAAACCAAATTAGCACTATGGAAAAGTAAGTTACTTTCCAAGGCAGGTAGGCTTGTACTGTTAAAAGCAGTTTTGGACTCATTACCAACATATTGGCTAGGCATGTTCAGAGTCCCAGTGGGAGTGGGCAAAGATCTAGAGAAATTTAAAAGAAACTTCTTTTGGGGTGATGGAGTGATAGGTGATGACGTTAAGAGAAAATTGCACACAATCAAATGGGAGATCATAACAAGACCAAAAAGTAGAGGTGGACTAGGATTTTAGGTCCTCGCATGGAAAAATACTGCACTTTTGGGTAAGTGGTGGCGGAAAGCAAGGACAGAGAAATCTAAGCTGTGGAGTAAGCTGTTAAGAATGAAGTATGGGGAGAATTTTCTATCAAACCCAAGTAATGCTTCAAAGAAAATATCACACATAGTACGTGACATTGTGGGGGTAAAACAATTCCCGGAATTGAAATTATTTGAAGCAAGAGATTTCAGCTAGACACTGGGCAAGGGAGATGAGATTAGTTTTTGGAAAAATGCATGGAAAGGTCAACAAATTCTCTCAGAAAAATTTGAGAGATTGTACTCATTATTTAAGGATAAAGAGATCACAGTGAAGGATTTGTTGTTACAAATGGGAATTCATCACGTCACAAAAAGAACAATATTGGAGAAGGGGACTAAGAGAATGGGAATTGGACGAGTTCGAAACATTAGAGGAGTTAGTCAAAAATACTGAAACATCTTATCGACGGGATAGGATAACTTGGAATGCAAATGGTGCAGACTATAATGCAGCACAGGGGTATGCCAAATTGCAGGACATGCAAGGTGGTATAGGAGAATGGTAGACAATTTGGAGAATAAAGGTGCCACCTTCGATACAGATTTTTTGGTGGAAGGTGATGCATGAAAAATTACCAACTTTGAGTTACTTGCACCAAAGAGGGCTTCAAATAAAACCAACATGCATGTGGAGTAGAACAGCGGTAGAAAATTTTCACCACCTTGTGTGGGACTGCGAGCTAGTAAAATTGTGCTGGAAAATTTTCAATGGATGGTTTGAAACAATTTTCACAGGGTAGCAAAGTATGACAGAGGTTTTTAGAACTCTTCGAAAAAACAGAGCAAAGGAGGGAATCCTAACGTGTGTTTGAGTGTAACAATTTGGACGCTTTAGTTGACCAGAAATGCAAAGTTATTCAACAACCACCATACAGAGGAAATAATGATAGAGAAGATAATAAAGATACGAGCGTGGCAGTGAAGTGTTAATAACAGAAGTATTGAACAAAAATAGGAGAGGCTATGGTTGAATAGCCCAGTGAAAGCATACAAAAAACACAAAGATGACGGTCTGAAGAAGCTACTAAGTCACTGGTTCCAAATTGAATAAATTAGTGGGCTTCATAGATGGGTCTTTCAAACAAATGGAGGAACAAGGATATAAAGCAGGTATAGGGGGTTCTTAATGGACAAAAATGCAAAGGTCCATTTTATATTTACAGGCCCAAGCCCAGATACCAATGCAGAGGTGGCAGCAGAATATGCCATGCTGCTTATGCTAGAAGCTATATCTAATAAGGGGCATAAAGAGATAGACATACTGATGGCCACGGACTCTGCAAAATTATTACACAAATATGCTGAAACGATTAGTAGTCAAGAAGATGGAAACCCAATCAGACATTTATTGCTTGCAATGCCAAATATCAAACTGGTGCATGTAAATAGAGAGTTTAATAAGGAAGTAGACATTTTACCGAAGCAAGGAAGGGAAAAATCGCGGCTACTGGCAAACTAGAATTAATAAATATGAAGGGCATCAATTCGTCTGCAGGCGGGATCCTTGATAGATACTCTTCTAGAACTTTGTAAGTGGAAATTCAAATGGAGCGCGGGGGGAAATTAAGAAGTGGGTCAGGAATAATCATATAATGCCTACTTGAGCCAACATATAGCTCAGGAGATGCCAAAGTCTATCTCAATTGTATTAATGGCTAGGACAGCTTGCACTTCACATTAACAGGGAGTTATTAAGGTGTTAATACAGATACATATCAGCAGGTGACGACTTAAACCATTTATAGCAAGTGGGTGTAACAGTAGCAAGAGAGCAATAAGAGAGGCCTATAAATACTTGTTACATTTCTTTTAAGCCTCATACCATATCATCCCTTCTCTCAAGCATGGCAAACCACTGGATACCGCCTCGCGATGGCACACTTAAGATTAATGTTCATGGCACCTACTCAGACTTTCTCAGTCGCAGCATCAATGATTCAGGAATAGGAGCCATATACAGAGATAGGAACGGTGAACTCAAGCTACTCAAAGCGGGGACAATTCCTTTCCTCACCCCCTTGGGCAATCAGCTTCAAGTGGTTCACGTAGCACTGCTCAGAGCGTACTCTGAAGGTTACCGCAATGTGATATTGGAAACGGATAATTATGAAGCTTACTTAACCATGAAGCACTTTGATATGGGGACACCTCCTGGTGTTTATGACATTGCATCTCAAATAGATATCAGGGTGAAGGATGCGAGGTGGAAATGTAAGGTCATGTATGTACTCCCAGCAAGGAACAAAGTTGCTCGTTTCCTAGCCAGACTAGGATATGAAGTGGCGGACAGTCTACACCTTCGACAGGCCAGTAGGGGGAGTGGAGGAACTACTAAACTGGGACATGGGGCTTGGAGTGGATCACCCAGACTTCCAGGATGTGTTCCTTCCCTCAGAAGCAAGAGATCCATGCGATTTCGATGTGGTTTTAAACTTCTCAGACCAAATCCAAGACCTAGGGTTAGGTCAGGTTGGAGCACCAGAACTAACCAACCTCGATCATACTATCTATGCAGACATAGTGCATGGTGCAGAGATCCAGGAGGATTTCTTTCATGGGGGAGCAATATACCACGAGGGTCAGGTGTTCACAGGTGACGTGATGCTGGACGCAGTGGACTAAAGTGAAGGTGACATCAGATGGAGATGGGTATGGAAACAATAGGGGTGTTAGCTGGCAAGAACCTAATATAATGTTTGTATGGTTATGTTAAGTGGTTTTGTATGTATCTAGTTGTTTTAGTTATTACCTAACATCTAGGGGAAGGTAAGCCGCTGTAGAGGCCATAGTAGGCTTCTTAGGTAGGTTTACTTATTTCCCCCTTCATTGTATAATTTTCAAAATTAATACAATGTCCGGCTTATAAAAAAAATAATTTATCAAAGAAACATGCATTGATGAAGAACAAATCGATATAACATAATAGATGTGAAAATGGATAACAATCAAATTTTATTTTTCGTGACATCGTCAAAAAAAGATGAAGATCGATAGAAAAGATGAAAAGAAGTATATGTATATTATATATATGTGTGTAGAATCTAAAATTAGTGGTACAACTTAAGAGTAATATAAAAAAAAGAGTGATTGAGCTTACTTTAAAAAGTGCGATATTCAAAAAAATTTTGTATCGATTATCTATATAATAGATAGGCCAATATTACACAATTTATTTAACAAATGGTAATAATAAGTAATTTATTCAATAAATATAAAATCCTAACCTAACTTTAAGTAATAAAAATAACATTATGCAATTTATACAAAGAAGAAATGAGTAATTTTGAGGGGTTTTCAAAAAATATACATTTCTTATACATCTTTTTCCTAACAATACAGTAAAAATCAATTACAAAAATTACGTTTTTAAACGTTTTGCTTTGAAAAATACGATCTGCAACTTTACACCTCAAAATGTAACTATATTTCTATTTTTTATAATGTTGATTTTGGGGTTTATTCAGTTACATTTGATGCTCTTGTTTTTGAGTTGGTTTTGGTTGCATATGTTAAAAACCAAATCAATTTTAATTGAATATCTAAGCAATCAGAATCAACAAAAATAAATTTATATTTCTTCATGACATTATGTCAAGCAGTAGATATCCACAAAAACACATAAATTAAATCAACCAATAAGCAACTTCATGATTGAATCAACCAAAAAGCAAACAGAGTAGCAGACAATTGCAATTTTAGAAATAACCAAATCAACTAATTGCAAATTTTTGTAATGATTAGGGATGATAATGACGGTAAAAGATAATAAAGACACGATAGAGGATGAAGAAGGAAAGAAAATGTAGGAGATCGTGTTGTTGAAAAAAAAGATGAAGAAAGTGTAATAACAAAAGGAATAAAGAGACACCCTATTTTGGAAAATAAGTTGGTAAAAATATATTACTTTCTGTAAATTCTTTAATTTCTAAAATATTTTATATTTTAATATGAGTTTAATAATCTGAAAATAGACTTCAAAAAAATTTCCTAAGGTAGTCATTGATTTGTGTGTGTTTAATTAAACATCTAACTATTCACTATCCTAATTTTAGAACTAAACAAAACCGTAATACTAAGATTAAGTTTTTTTTTTACATATTTTTCTCATAATTTTAAGAAAAATATCTTGTTAAGATCATTATTCTCTTTCAATATTACATAATTGTAAATATTACTGATAATTGTGAGTATGTGGTTCGGTGCGTAGCACGGGTAAAACACTAGTCACGTAATAAACATAGGCTATTTTATTTAAGATCTATATATATATAGAGAGAGAAAAAAAAACAAAAAATGGTATAACAATAATATTTATTCAAAAGGGTAAATTTAAAAAAGTATATATTCAAATATTTTAAAAATTTATTTGCCAAAAGAAATTATTCATTCACAATTCAGATTTTTGAATCATTCACAGATAATTATATTCAGATTTGTCAATGCTTGTAATTATCCAACACAAGATCTAGAGTCCTAGACGAAGGAACTGATTTTGGCTGGCAATTGATTTGGCTTGGGATTGGGATGATGCAGAGCCACCTACGGAATCAAACATTAAAATACACATGCTAACAAGGTCAATTGTCTGATTGTATTGCAGAGTTTCAGAACGCTTATCTAAACATTTCCATTTATGAATCATAACAAAGCTGAATAATGCATCTGACTACTAGTAGTAAAATCTTAAACATGGAGCAGCACAGAAGAAACAGACATCAACATTCATTGAATAGGTAAGAAAATAGAGTTACTATGCAATCAAAAACAAGTTTCAAGGACCACCACCACACATCAACTACCAGTATTTGCAGAACAAACTACAGAGTGTCAGGTAACAAAGGACTCCCAGCCTACTGCATTCTTAAATTCAGCGAGCCACCATTGATGATTACTAAAGATACCACAAAATATCGAAATGACTAACCCATAACTCTCGGGCGTTCCATAATAAAGTTCACTACAAGCTGAAGAATGTAACTTTTTGCACAATATTATTCATCAGCGTTCGATTACCTATTAGGCTGCTTTTGATAGCTTTTCAGCATCTGCAAAGCCTGATTGTGACCTCCTAGCTGAGACAGATTCTTTAGTGTCGGGAAGAGGAAGGGCCTTTTGGGGAACCTCTTTTGATAATGCACCCCGAGCTTTTTGTTTTAATTGTTCAAGAAGACGACGTGCTTCTTCAAGTTCGTCTTCTGCACTCTGACCATGACCTTCCCAGGCCTCAACCACTTTCTCCTGGAAATTAATTGCCATTGAATAGCTGCAGATTCAGAAGATCATGTCAAACAACATACATGAAAACTTACAAAATCATAAAAAGACAAGGCCTTGGCCTCAGGTAATTCAGAAAGGATATAACCACTTAAAAAGAATGCCTCTTCTTAGCATTACAAATGCATATTATAATTACAAAGATCCACAAAAGTAATACTTAAATAACCTATATCCTTAGTTTATAGCTAAAAGAGAATGAAATGTTCTCTTTGTTCAATTTATTAGACAGATCTACTGATAATGTAGATTTAAAAGCGGAAGTCTATCTTGTATCATATTTATGTGTTTGCGATTTTACTTAAAAGTAAACACATGTTATTTATTAATGAAAAGACACTATAAACATATAACACTACATCAGGAAAAATTTAGAAAATATGAAGAGAACATCAATATGCAATTATGGACCCAAAAGACATGATTATCCTACTTGCTATTAACTTATTATAACTAAAATCTTGATAATATATTACAGCAACATCAAAAAAATCCAACCAAGAATGATATTTGATCACAAAGGAACCTTAAGGTCCCAACTCTAAACTCAAAACATTAGTTTAGGTTTTTAGTTTTACAAGTTTCCAAAGAAACTTCAAAATTATATACTAAATATTGTTCATGTTTTCATGTTAAAAAAGGAACACATCAAGTAGTTGACTAGACAATCAAACTTCATCAAGCTTAATTTAGGTAAATACATGCATTTCACAGATCTCATATGATATGGCTTTGTCAGATTTTAATTCTCACACATGTAATAGACTAATAGGTAAGTTTATCTGGATGATTGAGTTCTTTTATAAATGTGAACAATACAGAATCATCAGCTTCTGAATTTGTCACAAAACCTACACTAGCAATCTAATATTGATTTTTGCCCTGATAGTGACTATAAAACATCAAGTAGTTGACTAGTCAATCATACTTCATAAAGCTAATTTAGACAATCTCATGTATTTCACAAACCTCATTAGAGATGGTTTTGTCAAATTTTAATTCTCGCACATGGAATAGACTAGTTTATCAGGATGATTAAGTTCTTTGATAAATGTGAACAGAACCACAAGCTTCTTAATTTGTAAGTAAGCCTACAACAGCAATCTAATATTTATTTTTGCTGTAATAGTGACTATGAAGTAAAGTAAAATCTTAGCAGATTCTTGTAAGAACACTAGTTAATTACTCATGTACCACTACCTGGTGGTTCATGGTTGGAGAAAGGAAGACTCACAAAAAATATTTTTGAACTTGAAGTACCTTCAAGTTACAAGTCACTACTAAATATGTGTTGTCTTAGAATCACAAGAGAGGCTGAAGTATTTGAACAACTGCTTATAAGTATCATTGTGAAATCTTTTGAACTGGGAATATACAAGATTAATCATCTTATTTGTGTCAATATAGGTGTTCGGAAATTGGAATTATACTTCTTCTGCAATTGTGAAAGAGGTACTTTTTGTCTTCTTAAGTACAAAATGTTAATTTATTTTATATTAATTTGCTAAGCTCTACCATGGAAGTATAAATGGCAAATGTAGAGAGTTACATTCCAAATGGGATTTTTCCAGGTGTACTTTATTGATGAGTCTTAGGATAAGCAATTGAATTTCAATGTCTAACGCAAGTAATCAAGGGATAAATACAGGGAAGACAGCATATTCGTATAACTACAGACTGCTGTTAGGTACTGTATGACGATTATTGAAAAAAAAAGGTATATGGACAAAGCTGGTATGTCCTAGTTATCAATTTACTGTTAATTTTTAAGTAATATTAGAAATGACCGAAACGTAAGATGATCATACCTACATGTTGTAATCTCTAGTTTATAGTCTAACGTACATTATGTGTCGTAAGGAATAATATATATTGATATATCTGTACTACTAGTCTACATTAGGTATTTGATGCTATCAAGATCAACTTAAATACACTTGTTTACCTTCCCATGGCATCATAAGCCTTTGAAAGGTTCTGGCATGACTCGATTGAATCTGTGTGATAAGGACCAAGAGACACATCCATAATATCCTTCGCATATGCAAAAACCTGTGCAGCTCTCTGAGGTCTATCCAGTTCCAAATATGCTGCACCCAAGTTATTGTAAACATACCCCACTCCATAATGCTTAGAACCAAAGCTCTCTTTTAATCTTTCTGTAGCCTCTTCCAAGTAGGGAATAGCCTGCTTCACCTTTCCTGTCAGCAAATGTAACCAACCAATTCTCGCTGAAACGCTTCCAACTGAATGCTGTTCATGCGGAAGCTTCTCGAGCATGGCCTGCGATCTCTTCAACAAAGAGATTGCAGTTTCAAATTCATTCATCGTCTCATACAGCATTGATATTTCCATAAATGCCTCAGAAACAACTTCCGGGGCGATGGTTTCTTTCTTATCTAGAATCCCGCAAGCAATCTGAAGACACCGCTTTGAGTCAGCAAAATTTTCCTGATTACAAAAGCCTTTGGCCATAGAAACAAAGACCATAGCTCGCTCCTCGCTGTCTTTTTCAGTCAGTTGAACAGCACCTCTTAAAGTATTAATAGCCTCATCAAACTTTCCTAATGAAATCTTCATGTTGGCCGCATCAATTTCACCACGAAGCAACTCAGATTTAAGACCCCAATTCTTCAACACCTTCTGCGACAACTGATTCTGCTCCAACGCCTTCTCATGCTGACCCAATCCAGTATAAATCACTCCAAGCAGCCTCCTATCATGTGCAACCTCCACCGAATTCAACCCATATTTCGCCTTATGTATCTCAATAGCCTTCAAACAATGTCCCAATGCCACATTAAAATTCAAAACCGCAACATATGCCTCAGCTATATCCCTATTAGCATTACCAAGTTCTTTACTATCCTCTTCTAAAGTCAATTCTTTAATCTCCAAACAAGTCCTAAGATGAACAAGAGCTTCTTCTCTCCTCCCTAATGCAGTCTTCGTATTCGCTAACTCAAGTTGAACCGCGTGTAAAACCGGACTAATATCATTAACACTAATCACACCCTCTTCCTGTAACTTAGTCAATGCCCTATTAGCCCTATTTAAATACCCCAAACCATCATTAAACTTTTTCAAATTATAACAAGCAGAACCCAACAATTGTAAAGTCATCGCAAGCGGAAACGACAAATTATCATTATTATCTAAAATTTTCAAAGCCCTTAAACCATAAGACAAAGTTTTTTCAGGTTCCTCACCTTCTTGATCAAATTTAAGCCCCATCTTCAAACAAGCCAACCCGAGTTCTTTTTCTTCAAAACTTGCTTCCATTTCTTTAAAAGCTTGCACCATTTCATCTGCAGTCTCAGCAGCCTCAAAAGCCTCTTCAAGCTGTGACTTTTCTTTGATTTTTCGTTGTCTTGATGATATTTGTGAGATTTGAAGCTTTGCATCTGCATAAGTGGACAAATCTTGAGATGGGCTAGCATAAAAATTGGATCTTGATGACAGAAAATCATGGGGTTTTGTCGAGTTCTTGAAATTAGGGTTTGATGGGAACTTGTGATTAATGTAGTTTTGAGATGAGAAATTTTTAGATAGAAGTGAGAAAGAGGGCTTGGTTAAGTGTATGAGTTTTGATGAAGCTCTTCTCATGGTGGGAGTTGTTTGAGTGTGAATTTTTGTGTGTGTTTTGTGTGTGCTACTTTTGTTAAACCCTTGAAAACCCCTCTTTTGTTTGTGCTAGACGCAGAGATGAAAATGGAAAGGACAAGTATGTATAAATTTTACTCCCCTCGTCCGATCAGGTTATTTACGTTGCAAGACACGCATTTAAAATTCTAATATAGTCTCATAATTTATTTTTAAATTTTTTTTTCTAAATAAAAGTTAAACTATTATATTTTTATACAGAAAAAAAAAATTTCAAAAAAATTAATAAAACTATACTTTTTATAAACTTTAAAATGCGTGTCAAGCCCTCACCCGCCAGCGTAAACAACCTGCTGGGACTGGGACGGAGGGAGTAACTTTCAAGTTTAGTTAAAAAAAAATTACTATTAAATATGATATTATGAGAGCTCAAAAAATATATATATGATATTATGATTTTATTTTTTTTAAGTAATATTATATGCACAAAATTGGGTACAAAATTTTGTACAAATAATATGATAAATCAATTTAGATATTTTAATCGATACTCTTTAGATGAAGATAGACTTTATTAAAAACTTAACACGTGTCAAAAAAAATTTGTACACAATTTTGTGCACCAGTTAATTTTTTCTTGAAAAGACATATGATTATATAATTAAATTGTAAATAATTATATATCCTTCAAAGTCTCATTGTTAATTTAAATTTAAAAAAAATCCTCAACCAAATTTATATAAACGTACTGTATTTTTGCTAATTAAAATTTATTTCTTTGGATTCATATTTTCACTGCAGATTTGGTTATGATACTTTTCGGGTCTGGGCTTTCAGTTGAACCCATTCTCAGATAGCCCACTAACTACCCATAGGAAAAGAAAGATCCAAGTAATCCCATCTATATATACAAACTGTATATGCATATACATACACCAAAAGAGAGGAAAGTGAAGAAATAGAGCCAAGATTCATCACATCTCTGCACCCTTTTGAATCTCTTGTTTCCTCCGCAACAATTCAAGTATGCCCTTCTTGTATCTCCCTTCGTATGTATATATATATGCACTGTATGTACACACACTTTGTATATGTTGTATCTTTGATTTGTGACTCCAGATTTATATAAAGTTATGAACTTTATTGTCCGTGTGTGATTTTGTGAGATGGGGTTGTTTTAAATTTCAATGTGATGATGTGAAAATGATTTTCTTGATCTTTATTTGCATTTGTTTGAGTTCTTGTTTCCTTTTTAGTTTGTAAAAGTGTGATTTTTCAGGGATTCTTGGAGAATTAATTAATGAGGAATGTAATGAAAGTATATTTATATTGATTCTCGAATAAGTAACCAATTATTAAGTGATAAGAAAGATTTTTAATGTTATTTGGGAGCTGCGGAATGTTTGTTAATACGAGTTCTTGTTCCCAAGTGACTTGTCGATGGTAAGGTAATAATTGATGCAAGATTGTTAGTATATCAAGTTACTAGGCTAGGCTAGGATAGCTCTATAGATTTGATTACGAATAGGATGCATTGTATAGGGAAAGTTGTCAGGTTACATATTATTTGGGATTGGATGGGTTATGCAGGGGTTTTTTTTGTAATGCAATTGTGTTTTGAAGCGAATGGGGTCTGAGAATATATGTTTTGTCATGGCGCAGGAATGTATGATAATGTCGGTAATCAGCCGGGTGGAACAAGACTTCCAAGTAATGGGCAACAAATTCCTTTTGGGAGTGCATTCTCAGGTGCAGGCTCAGGGCTTATAAGAGGTGGACTAGGTGCTTATGGAGAGAAGATTTTAGGATCAAGTTCAGAGTATGTGCAAAGCAATGTAAGTAGCGTGCTAGGATTACAGGCGTTATTTAAAATATATTTATCGTCGAGGCAAGTTAATCTATGCATATGTTACTGACAGAAGTAATTGCTGATTAATTGCTTTTGTCTTCTCACATTTGATTTATTTGGGATGCAAAGTATTATATGAATCTGAGATACGGATTTTTGTTTGTATATTAATAATTTTTTATTGCAAACAGATAAGTAGGTACTTCTCTGATCCCCAATACTATTTCCAAGTTAATGACCACTATGTGAGGAACAAATTAAAGGTCGTTCTTTTCCCTTTCCTGCACAGAGTAAGTTTTATGAAAATCTTTTCCTTCTTTTCTCCTAGATACTCTCTGTCTTCAATAAATAAGTTAATCTCCCCCCCCCCCCTCTCTTCTTTTTACTATTCCAGGGTCATTGGACAAGAATTACTGAACCAGTTGGAGGTAGACTTTCCTATAAGCCCCCGATATATGATATTAATGCTCCAGATCTCTATATTCCATTCATGGCGTTCGGTACCTACGTTGTTCTTGCTGGGTTCTTATTAGGTCTTCATGGGAAGTAAGTGCCAAAATGAACAAGTTTATTCATATATCCTATATGTCTTTTTATGAATACGAATTCCTAGTCATATACCCACTGTCAGAACTTTGCTTTTTTGATGTTTGTGTCCAACATCGATAGTTCTCCTTTTCAGGAGTTACTACCAATATTGAACTGATTTAACGGGGCTACTATATAAATACTGTATATTTTCTTACCTTTCATTCTATGGAGCACAATATGCTAGTAATTACATATAAAAGTATGTTTCTTCCAGTCTACTTCTTCACATATTAGATATCCTAGAAGCAAGACTAGATATTGCTGAATTATTTTTTTTTATAGTTTCATGTTGTATCCTGCAGAACGTTCAAGGCTATTCACCAAATTCCTTACTGAATAGTCTGGTTTGTAAGAACTCAGAATGGTAATGGTACTCCTTAAAGGAAAAGCTATTATGAATTATGACAGTTTAGTTTAACACTTCTAGATCTATGAACAGTTCTTAGTGTATTTTTTATCGTTACGAGATTTGAAAGACCCCTATTAGACCCCTATTACGTAACTTTTACAACTACAATTTAATATGTAAACTCCGAAGTGCACCATCTTTGGGATCTGTGTCAGTGATTTAATCAATTTTTCGTCTTATTTTAAATTGCAGGACTATAAAGACTTTTTTTTCTTTTTGTAAATTGATTTCATTGTTTTTAACAGGTTTACCCCCGAGGCTCTGAATTGGCTGTTTATCAAGGGGTTGGTGGGTTGGTTCTTGCAAGTTTCACTACTGAAAATGTCTTTGTTTTCATTAGGTAGTGGTGAGGCACCTTTACTTGATATTGTGGCATATGCTGGATATACCTTCACTGGTATGTGTATGGCTGTATTTGGGAAAATTGTGTGGAGCTATTCATACTACTTCTTGATGCCTTGGACATGCTTGTGCATGGGAATTTTCTTGGTAAAGACGATGAAGAGGGTACTTTTTGCAGAGGTAAGGACATACGATTCAAGTAGACATCACTACCTCTTGCTCTTCATTGCTGTAGCTCAACTCCCGCTTTATGTTTGGCTTGGCAACATTAGTATGAACTGGTTATTTTGAGCTTCATGCCTTCTTGTTGTAGAACGGTTATATGTATACGGATGACTCCAAGAAGTATGAACGGAGAATTAGCTGCTTTAGTTTGTTCGGATAGGATAGTTGATATCAAATAGTACTTTCATTTGATCCAAACAGTGGGTTCTCGATTGTTTGACAGTTTATTGATGATATACACAAATGTAACAATATATTTTTGGAGCTCTGAGAAATGGGCTTGGATCAATGGATAACCATTGACAACTTTTTTAATTTATAAATAGAGAATATTTCTTTAAATTATCTCGTTATTTCCTTTCACTTATCTTTGCTCATCAAGGCCTGACCTGCAAATGGTTTGTTAGTGTTGTTAAATTTTTCTTTTACTGAATTCAGTTGTAGTTTGTCTCATAATACATGTGTATGAATATGTAGGATTTATGCTTATTTTGTGCTAGATAAGAATTTTTTTTAATGTATTTGCTTAAGCTATTCTCTGACAATTAATTCCTAATTTTTTAACTTTACAGGGCTGTTAGTCTGCTATTTTATGTTGACCAAGTCTCTGCATGTACATCTTAGACTGATCAGTGATCAGGGGTTTGTGTTTTAGAGGTTAATTTTGTGGTTATAACTCCATCTTATATTTTAGGCACATTGTTTAGTTCATCATTTTTTAAAGTATATGGGGAGAGGGGAAGGGAAAATGTGACCATTAGCCATGAAGTGAGATGGAGCTTTTGCCACTAGACTAAGGTAGAACACGGTTCGGATTGGGCCGGTTTTTGGCTAAAACCGAAATTGCATACCCTCGGTTTTTAAAATTTAAAACCGCAATCGAAGCTATCGGTTCGGTTTTGGTTTTAAAAATCTCGATTCGGTTTTTATCGGATCGGTTTCGGTTATAAAACCGCCTTAAATAAAATTGACAAAACAAACACGATTAGTAGAATTTTTAAGCATACAAATAACAAAGAAGATTTGTTCTGAAATACAATTCATCTAAAACTCTTAACCAAATCACCGTACTAAACCACACTTAATTAATCTACAAAATACTAGAGAATACAATTTAGCTTGAGAATTAAAAACTAGAGGGCCCTAAATAATGATTCACCTTTCACAGCCTCTGGAGTAAAAAAATTTTGAGTACACCTCAAAATAGCAATTTCATAACATTGTATAATTTCCAACAAGCCAGTGTAGTGATAAATGGGTTTAAAACATGCAGAATAAAAATATAGTTGCAGAATAAGCTTAACAGAAGCCAGTAGTCAGTAGCTAATTACCATAATCGTTTAGTTAAATGAGCTTAGAAAATGACCATACAAGACAGCCACCAACAGAAACTGAACCAGGGTCCAAGGATGATGCAGTGGGATTTTTACCTGATCTACTCATCGATGTCCAGGTAGTTAAATGAGTTTGCAAAATTTATATATAATAAACATATATTTTTTTTTAATAATCGATTTGGATCGGGTTTTTTTGGTTCAGTTTCCACTTATAACCAAAACCGAAGAATTGATTTCGGTTTTTAATTTTTTGATTTCGGTTTCGAATCGAATTTTTGCAGTTCAGATTTTAACGGTTTTATTACTAATGACTAGACTATCAACGGATGCTCAAACATCTCCATTTCTTCTTTAATTTATGTGTAATGATTATTGATTAATTAGTAATGCTTACTGGATAAAGTAATCTACTAAATTGCCTCTAGTATGTCAATTCCCCATATAAATTTTGAACAGAAAACTATTTTGTAAGATGTTAATTGCAGTTTTTGACATAACCTCAACAATATATAAAATTTTGTGTACTAGGGTCAAGGATGTCAAGAAAATTATCTTAAAGTTCTTAGACAAAGAAGATATTTCCCTAATCCGAAAAAACAAAAAAAAAAAACTTTGAAGCTGAAACTAAGAATAGGGAAAATGGAGGTTATTATATTGGAGCGGTATTACTGATGTTAAGTTCGTCTGACAATGTAAGTTTGTAGATTGTGATATGGAAGCTAACTTGCACTTTAATGAGTTCTAATATAAAAAGAAATAATTTCAGATTCTTTTTACATTGTGGACTTTTCTCAATTATATGTTATAGGGAAAATCGAGTGTATCTTTCTAGTGCAAGTTGTTCATTGCTTCAACACCTTACACCAATTTACCCCTATAAGAAGACCATTCCGAAATCCAAGTTGTATGACCAGAGTTAAGCATCCAGATACCTGCCATGCAAGCGCTACCTTTTTCACCCAGTTGGTGTCTTCGCTAATAGATTCTTGCTCGTTCACTCTTGTTCCCTTCTTAGTTCTTATGACCGTGTGCACCGACGGTGCACTACACATATATACAACTATAAAAGTTGATAATTTTTTTTAATTTTTGCACATCCATGACATTACATATAATGAACTGTTAACTGATGTGATGTGTGCTGAACTCATTGCAGAAGTAGCTCTCTGGAACCAAGTTCTGGGATAAAATTGAAAGCCCCTAAGTCACCGGGGGTTCAAACCTCTAAGTGAAACTGTTAAGTCTCTATTATTCCAATCCCCTTTTTACAATGTATTTACAAGTGTATTTATAGTCCCATCTAAGTGA
>PHNY01157825.1:10833-21959 GCA_003724115.2 Anethum foeniculum | reverse complement strand
TTTCTTCATGCGAAGCAGAATTTATGGCTGCTACAGCTGCTGCTTGTCAAGGAATTTGGCTGAAAAACTTGCTGAACTGCATAACAGACTTGAAAATTGGACCCGTGGTGATTTACATCGAAAATAGGTCAGCAATTGATTTGGCGAAGAACCCAGTCTTTCATGGTAGGAGCAAGCATATAGACATACGATATCACTTTATTAGGGAATGTGTTGAACGCGGTGAAATTGAAATCAAACATGTCATCTCAGAGATACAGAAGGCGGATGTCATGACAAAAGCTCTGTCTACAGTCAGGTTCGAAAAAATGCGGGAACTGCTCGGTGTCAAGAAGTTGCAGAAACACGTTTAGATTATGGGGGTGTGTGTTGGGGTTTATTAATCTAAACGTTTTAAATAATTAGCTATTAAGTAGTGTTTTATTAGCAGCTGAATTAGTTATGTAGTAGTAGAGTGGTTTTAGGAGTCTTTGAATAAGTCTTACAGATAGTGGAGACACGTTAGAAGTAGTTGTTGTTTTTGTGCACTATGTGTGCACTGTTTTCATATATTTCCTTGTAACCTTTCATTCTAGTTTTAATCATCTGAATGCATTGTTCTTTTCCCAGTTTAAACGCAAACACTTGTTCTATTTTATTTCTTGTTTCAACAAAACCATTACTCTAGTTTCATTTAGTCAATGATTCTGAAACAACACCCTTATCTGGATGCTGTTAAAGCAACGATTTTGTTCAGAGAAACTGTTGTGTACAAGGTTTTAAACCATTGTTTTCAATATGGAAGTTTCATTTAGACAATTGTGTGATTTGTAGTCACATTGTTGTTTAGGTGTTTAGACAACACTTTATAACTTTTATAAGTTATTGGAATGTTATTGGCACAATGATCTTTGTAATGCATTAGTAAAGGTGACTCATGTTGTTTGAATTAGTATGGTACAATGGTTGTTTTTTCTTTGAAACACCCTTTATCTGTTAAAGCCTAAAATATTTGCATATTAAATTCACATTTCATACGCACCATTTGCAGAAACATAAAACTAAATCACAAATCGACATAAGCAAACCATGTGATCGAAAATAAAACTACATCCATAAAATGATATCCAACAATCCGCAAATTGTCAATCTACCAATAACATAACCAAGCCAACTAAGGACAAGAACTACTACCATAGACCATATGGCCGGTGTCCAACATTCAAGATACTTAACTACATGATTGAAGGGAATATGATAGTCAGCTGCTTCATTTTTTTATAATATACTGACCTTTGAATGATCTAGCACCATGGGCCTTTCCGATCGATGCTAGTGTTCGGAGGTAGATGTTTGGCAAAGTTTCATGAAGAGAAGAATTACATCGAGATGGAGTGTGCCAGCTTCTTCACCTACATTAGACAGCGGTAGAGATGTAAAATTGACAAAAAATAATAACTAAATTTTGACATTGACAGTACATATGGCACATGATGCTACGTGATACTAATTCAAATGAAGAAGCCTCACACGTGCTCCATCCTTAACTCAGTCTTAAATTTGTGTGTTCTGTCATCATAGTTATCTTTGATTGCTTTCTTAAATACACTTTCACGTATTGGATGGCAGTCCTTGTGAACCCTGAACCAGACATGTAAAACCAATTAGACTAACAATCAAGTTCCAGACTATAAGTGGTCAGACCTAGAAAAGATGAATAGAAATAATATATATTTATAACAGACATGCGCGGGAAAGCTCCATACAGAAGTCTGTGGTCAAAGTTGTATAGGAAAAGCATGAGTCCAGGTTTGATACCCATTACAACCTCTTATTTTCTTAGACACCCATCACTTGAAAAAATATTTCGTTAATCAGTAATGAGTGTCCTTTTAGGGGGTTCTACTTTTACCTGATTTTCATGATAAGGTCATGCAATATAAATCTGGAAATTTTTTATTATTTTTTTACATGGATAAAATCATTCCTTTTAACATCCGTACGGTTGGATCGTCAAAAAAATCATTTGAAAAAAATTATTTCGTTAATTAGCAACGAATCTCGTTTAGGGAATTGTAATTTTACCTGATTTTCATTATAAAGTCAAGCAATATAAATTTGGAAAATTTTTATTATTTTTTTACATGGCTAAAATCAAAACATGTTAACATCCGTACAGTTGGATCGTCCAAAAAATTATTTGAAAAATTTATTTCGTTAATCAGCAAAGAATCTCGTTATAGGGAGTTGTACTTTTACTTGATTTTCCTTATAAAGTCAAGCATAATAAATCTGATTTTTATTTAATTTTTTTAAGTGGATCGTATGGTTGGATCATTGAAAAAATCATGTAAATCAATTGAAATGACTATTCGGTATTCAAATTTGAGTATTCGATGTTATACAACGGTTAATACAAAAAACCGATGTGTAATACATTCTCACAATCGACGGCTTTCATTTTTCCAACTGAGCAATCTAAGTAAAATCAATCAACGACTCTTATTTCGCCAACTCAGCGATCTAAGTGAAATATTTTCCACCAATCAGGTGGTGCCATGTTTTTTTGTAAACAGACAACAGTTTTTCCTCTTAAAATTATAAAACCGTTGTTTGATGCTTCTCTTTTGACTCCTTTACACAGCAGAATCCATAAACCATTGTCTATATGTATGTTTTCTAACAATGTTTTTTCAAATTAGTCCCAAACCGTTGTCTCAAGTCACTTAAATTTACCATTATAACAACGGTTTCCAAGCGTTGTGTTAAAGATTAAAAACAACGGTGCCATTTAAAAACTGTTGCCTGACTCGTTAAGAGGACATCAAACAGGCAACAGTTTCAAATAACAGCTATAACCGTTATTATAAAAAAAACAGACAACAGTTTTTCATGTCAAAAAAATTCACCGTTGTCTCCTAAATCAGCAAAACGGTTTTTTCATCGACTGTTTTGTCATATAGGTCTTATGTGATTGCAAATTTCTTGTAGTGACAGTGAGCCAAACTTACAATCTTTCATAAAAATATAACTCCTACTGTTCCCATCTGCACATAATTTGATAGTTTTAGCCAATATCTCATAATCAAAAGACCATATAACCGATTAGGCACGAAGTAAAATGGGATTATGCTCTCTAATTGTAGGGTGGACTCATTTAAACAACGTGATGTTAAAAAATGCATTTTTCCTGCTTGATAACATGCCTTCTTAATAATAAAACTCACATATACTTTCATTTTTGGTTGAAATTCAGTGTTCACACTATAATCATGAACAAAACTCATAAATAGAGATATGCCAAGGCCAAGATCCAACACAATTGTTCTTACTATCAATCAGTGTGTTTGAAATTTTAATTACTTTCCTTGCCCAAAATAAGTGTCAATTTTATGTATGTATATTAAGATGTGGTCTAATGATTTTCAGGTTTGCGAGCCCAGCTCTTATGTTAAGTTTGCAGGTGTAACAAGATTCCAACCCTCTACATTGAGCCAGGGCTTGCTTCATTTCATTCACATAACCGGTTCAATTGGTAACTGCATAATAGTTTCTCCCAGATGAACATCTTGATCACACTGTAGCAAGCGAGACGTGTTTCTCATTACAAGAAATAATCTCATTATGTATCCATCAGAGCATTGCTCGACCTTTTTTATAATGTGTTTTTCTTGTGTTACTTGTAGTTTATTGAATACGGATACATGGTAGTAAATTATTATGGAAACAAGTTAATGTAGAGGGGATAATCACTTTAAAAGTGTGGGATTAATTTTTGATGTGTTTCATCTACTAGAGTAAACGTTATTCGAGTTGTAAAATTCACTGTGTACTTGCCCGCTACTTCAATCCAACTGCTTCCTGCATCTTCCTATTTTTGTTACTTCCTCCATCATCTTCCACCCTCTCCTGCGCTCTTCATTATCTTTGCCCTGATAACCTTTACTTATAGACCCCAAAATACTGAGAATTTAAGCTTACACATAACAACATTTATCAAACAGGACAACAAATAGCAAACTTTAGAAATTTACAGAGAAGTTTTGGTGAAACAAAAAATCAAACACTTTGTGTGCAAAGATACAAACCTGAGTTTTAAAGCAAAAAAATAAAAATAGAGCAAATAAACACACACACGAAAGAAAAATGAGCATTGACCACCTCTAGAATCACCCGCTCTAAAACCATGTTAAAATTAAACTATTAAAATGATAACTTCACATTAAACAAGATGAAAATATATATGTACAAGAGCCAAACACTCCTGGGACTACATGGTATTTCTCTTTCTACTCTAAACTGAACATCACAACAAGTACAATTCTACAGCGACCTGAATTTCTGAACTTGCAACACGCTCCACCATGCATTTGCATTACCTCCATCGTGTGCAAGATTATGCATTACAAAAATACTACGACATCTTTGTAAACTCCATATGGACAGACTGGTGAAGCCAGACACTAAAGAAGTAAACATAATCTTTATGAGGCACGAAAAATGTTCCACCACCTTCAGGCTAACTAATCTCATGCACACAATGACTGTGGTTGTTTCTTTAACCACCACAAATCCATTTCTACTCTCTTTCGCAACTCCTCTTTCGATCCTATCACCCCTTTCTACTTCATCTTTCACTTTTTGTTTATCGCTTCCCTCTAATCACCCTCATATCGCATCCCTGGACAGTATTATAGTGAAATCATCTGTGCTTGTCACTGGAAAAATAAACCAGGAGCAGCTCCATCGTCTGTTTAGGAAACCTGGCTCTCAAATATTTAAGAACTTACACCTGCACTCACCTGCATACGACCATCAACACTCTCTTCTACTGCCCTCATCGTCCACATTTGCACTTACGAAATCATCTGCACCATCTGCGCTACTAGCATCTAGCCCCGCTACTAGTTTTTTCAAGACACTTCAACCCAAGAGGTAGCTTCAAATACAGAGAAGCTCTTGATTTACAACCAATTTACTGTTGAATCTGTAGATAAATACCAAAAAAATGCAACCAAATGCAGCCTCATACTCTGTACCTCGCGCATACACACCCCAATTTATCGGTTGATTAACTCCAATTTAATCACTACCCAAATACATACACAGAAGAGCAGCATCTTCATAACACCATCTATGTGCCTCTGTGCCTAACCGAATAGCAGTATGAATATCATCAACCTCGCCTAGTTGATTCCATTCTAGCCACTGAATCACCTCCTCAATTGCATTATCAATATTCTCCTCCTAGACATCATCCTTACAATACCCAGCTGCGGCCTCTCATTTTTGTTCTTCCCTGCCATAATCATTTCAGACCATACACACACATGACACATGTAACAAATTTACACATGTAACATATGTATACACATATAGGCAACCTGCACCATCACCACAAAGAACTCAAACCCGACCTCAGGCTCATCTTCCTATTTTTGTTACTTCCTCCATCGTCTTCCACCCTCTCCTGCGCTCTTCATTATCTTTGCCCTGATAATCTTTACTTATAGACCCCGAAATAGTGAGAATTTAAGCTTACACATAACAACATTTCTCAAACAAGACAACAAATAGCAAACTCTAGAAATTTGCAGAGAAGTTTCGGTGAAACAAAAAATCAAACACTTTGTGTGCACAGATGCAAACCTGAGTTTTAAAGCCAAAAAAAAAATAAAGCAAATAAACACACACACGGAAGAAAAATGAGCATTGACCACCTCTAGAATCTCCCGCTCTGATACCATGTTAAAATTAAACTATTAAAATGATAACTTCACATTAAACAAGATGAAAATATATATGTACAATAGCCAAACACTCATGGGACTACATTGTATTTCTCTCTCTACTCTAAACTAATTACCAAAAGGAATATATATAATACAACCATCACTCCAACGTCTACTCAATCATCCTCCTGACTTCCATAATATCGTGGCTCTCCTAAAAAATACATAAACAAACCTTGACTAAGACCAGCTGATGCAATATCGATTCCCAGTTGTAAACACATTTCCAGCTGTATTATCAAGACTTAAAAAAAACAAAACAACTCAAAATATAATTTTAAGATTAAATTCCAACACCGTAAAAAAACGTTAAATACAGAAAGATCATCAAAATAAAGAAAGGCTGTAAGTTTTTTTTTCTAAGCAAGGTTGTATTAGAGAAACAGTAACCGAGTGTTCAGTTTGAAAGAACATCAAATATATATGTTTACTTCTCTTCACATAACTACTGAAATAGGCTAACTTATATCGGTTGTCTGTGTGACACAAACCCAAATTTAATTAATTAGGTTTATTTGACTTGAACGGGGAATATTTATCTGAACGATCTCAATTAGTAGCTAAAGAGGTTGTCTTTACACTAGGGTTGATGGATACTGTTGTATTTGTGGGCTTTCATCAGAAAACATTTATGACGAAAGATTGACAAAGAACTAATGCAAATGCTAATGCTAATGAGTTTTATTATTTTTGAAAAGCACACGCTTCGAATGATCCGCTAGTTTATTTAAGAATAAAATGATTTTTGCTGGTTTGACTTATATGTGATTTATAGGTTTTGTCTAAAGATGCATGTATTTAAAATGAGGCACTATACATAATGAGATATAGGTGAGAATTATTGTATAAATAAAAATTAGTCATTCATCACAACTAATTTTATCTGAAGTATTTACTTTTTTTACTTTTCTTTACTATTTTATATTTTTTCTTGTCAAATTCTACATATATAAGTGAATAGGACTGATAAAATATACAACTAATACAATATTTTCTTGAATATGTTTGACACTACTTATGGTACTTTTAACAAGTGACGGGTGTAATTAAATAATTCAATTAGATAATTCAAATTCTATGAATATTTTGATTTTGAGTCGGTGGATACCCAATTTCTTTTCTAAGTTGTAACACGTTAATTAATCGTTAATTATTTATTTTTAGTATATTATATATAAATTAGTAATATCTCTCCCTCTCAAATATTTTATCTTCACAATTAAATTGATTAAATTTTCATAAAATGTTATATATGCAATAAAAATTATATCTTTACAAAATGCATCTAATCTATTTTTATATGTATTTTTCAGATTTTCTAAATTACAAAAATAATAATACATAGATATTACTTAATGTTCAATCAACTTTGACAATAGAAAGTCACAACTTTGACAGAGATATGACACTTTAAGGATCACATTATTTTCCACTTTGAAGTGCGTCATTACCTATATTCGCAAAGCCTTACTCTACAAAATATTAGCTTCCTAATAAGTGCATCACCGTTAAATTTATAGTACACTTCTCATCACAATTAATCTTTCAACTTGTTCCGTTGTGATGTGCATCAGATGCACAAAGCTACATATAACATCCAAAACCAACCTAGATTTAGATTAAAAAGACACCTACTAGATCTACTTAAGTAAACATAGTTTAAGTAAATTAATGAATAATTCTCTCGGATACCTCATTATTAGAAGACCATTAACTTATTAACAGAATTAAATTTGAAACCAGATATTAAGATAATTGAAAGATTGCTTATGGAAATATGTGGAGTTGAGGTAGTCTAGTTGTTGGGTAAATCGAAAGAATTCCAACCTGCAAAAATAGGTGATAAAAATTATTATTGTGTATAAAAAGAAATCTATAATATGTATTTTGAAGTTCCCGGTATAAAAATGAGCAGCTCTTTCTTCTTTATCTTTTTGGTGCCTTTTCTAATGAATTCACATTCAGTATATATTGGCATTCTTTTTATCACCTCCACTCCAAAATGTAACCGCCAATTTAATACATATTAATTACCATTATTATATGATATGTAACTTACCACATCCCGGCAGGTGCATTAATTTTTTGCACCTAGTTTATGAGCATCACTAGAACTCTTTCTTCTACAATAATGTCTATTTCAAGAGCCACTAGAGATTTAAGTATAGTGACGTCCTTTTCAACAATGGTCATCAACCCGCCTTTCTAAATTTTCCGGATCCATATAAAGTAATGGACACTAACCAGAATTTCCAAATTTTGGCAACATCATTTCAATAACCATTTTAAATCTATCAACAAGATTTAGAATTATAAACAAAATAGGTAAACAATTTTTGAATTATATTAAAATAATTCATTATTCATTTTTGCAATATAACGGGTTGCACCCAAGTCAACCTACCATTCATCTATATCCATGATTATAATATTGATTTCAAATTTACCAACAAATCGATATTTCATTGCTCTCTATTCCGAGCATAACAAGAAATTTTTCTTGTACTATATCGTTTATTTCAACGATAATTCACAATTCACATAAAATTAAAATCATAAAAAAAATTACACACCCTAATTTTTTATATATACCAAGACAATAAATTTTATCACATAAACAAATACACGAATTACCATGTCTATATAAAAAAAACTACAATAATTAGATGCCAGCTCAAGTAACTGAAAAAGATAATGGCATGCCCAGATCATATAAAATAAATAATTATATATAAACCAACCTATCAAAACAAGTCTAAGATAGGTGCACTAAACAAAAGAAAAACTTAGAAAAATTTATGCAAACATTAGTTACAAGAGCCTTACCACAAGAACCGAATTATAAAAAAAAATATGTAAACAAACCAAAAATCTACCAGAGAAGACAAAAATGATCCTGAAAAAGCAAGCACATGTCAAACAACCTAATTAATATTATCTAATAAAGTTCTATATCATTATAATAACAGAGCAATTCACAGGACCACGTGATTAGTAATATAACCGGAACAAAAGCATGATTCTATTAAAACTAATATAAAAATATGGGGCTACCAAATCAAAGGATATATAAAAGATGATAGAGGTGTGAAAATCAAAACCCATGGAACAAGACCCCATGCCAGATATGTATTGTAAACAGAAACCGGAGAAAAATCACTTGGACATAAGAAACATTAGCGTGGCTCTGATACCAATGAAAGAATTCCAACATGCAAAAATAGGTGATAAAAATTATTATTCTGTATAAAAGAAATCTATAATATGTATTTTGGAGTTCCGGTATAAAAATGAGCAGGCTCTTTCTTCTCTATCTTTTTGGTGCCTTTTCTAATGAATTCACATTCACTATATATTGGCATTCTTTTTATCACCTCCACTCCAAAATGTTACCGCCAATTTAATACATATTAATTACCATTATTATATGACATGTAACTTACAAAAATATAATGTCATACAATCAATATAATTATTATATCTACCAAATACATTATTAATGTATTTCTTTTATTTATTTATTTGACAATTAAGTCAAAAATACTATGTCATGCAAACCTTGTTCTGTTCATAAAAAATGAGATTAATAAAGAATTTTAAATATTTTTGACCGCCCTAATTACACAATTTCTTGATTAGGTATATACAAGTACAATTTTGACCAAGTCGTATAATGTATCATGCAATAATATGCGCTGAGAAATCTAGAAAATGATTTCATCATGAACATGAGCAGATATATGGAGGGAAAACGGTACATTTTTGCTAGCTAGCCATTTTCGAAATAAATAAATAAATAAATTTACTCAACAATATAAAACTAGTGATCATCATACCTTTCCTATTTTTGAATGACAAGTTTTTTCTCCTCTTAAACATCCATTGTTCTTGTGATGGAGATATGTCTTATAAAACGCTAGTAGTCTAGTACCTACGCTAATAGCTTTGTATTTTCGTAAACTAGCTACTATGCCAATGCTTGGCCACCTAAATACCGGAAGCATAGCTGCAAAATGCGGCATGGTTACTATTATTTTGCTTACTACATTCTGCATTAGAAATATTAACCTCCATCTCAATTGGAAATCAATACGTTGTAAACCTACTGGTTCTTCCTTGGCCTACAAGTTCCTCATTACACCGAACTTTATTTCTTATAGTTTATCTTCAGGCAATGTTCCATCAACGGAAATACTTTCCTTTTCCGCAAACAAATAATTCAATCTCTCTCTTCCACCCTCTAGACTTCTAGAATACATGATCGCATATGAAAACATTAATTTCTTTCATATGGTTGATCTTTAACAAGCATGAATAAGTGTAGAGTAAGGGTTTGTGAATTGTAGGTGGTAGGAATTAAATATTTTGTTGGGCCTGAAGATGATATTCTTTTGACTGGGTTAAATGAAAATAAGTGCAGAGTAAGGGTTTGCGAATTGTACAAAGTTGTGTTTATATTTACAATTTTGTCATTAAAATTTTAGCATACTACACTGATCATCAAAATTAATCTTTCAACTCTTCTTTTCATAGTAGTGATGTGCATCAAATGCACAAAGGCTACATATAACATCCAAAACCTAGATTTAGACACAAAAGACACCTACTAGCTCTACTTTTATGAGGTTTTATAAACCTGGATGCTCGATGCTAAGATGAGGGACATGAGAAATGTTGTAAAAGTCAGGTCCTTGTTCACCATTTTCGAGGCGAACCCTATCACAGAATTCTAAAGGAATCTGCATCAACGTTAGATTATGAAGGGAATGGAGAAAAATGAGACCTTCTCGAAGCTCCTCCTACTCTAGACCTGTAAAAATTTGCAAATTTTGAAGAATGGGCATGCTTCCTTCTTCTACCCTCCATTTCTCTAAGTTGGTGAGATACGAAAGATTAAGCCCGACGAGTCTTCGGAAACCCATGGCTGAGCACACCATTTCCTTCCCCTTGTATGCAAAAAATTGTAAACTCAAAGCCCTCAAAGTTGGAATCTGTTGGAAAATAATTTTGGAGGTTGGAAGAAGTGTTTAAAAATGGAAGAGATAATATTTGTTGGAGGAGGAATACTTCTTTTATTATAACTCAAATGTTTTTGGCTTGATACAAAATGGTGGATGGAGGTCTTTTATAGGTCTCCATGGAACATTCTAGATATATAATTAATTACTAAACTCTACAATATTCTAGAGAGGTAAGGTCTAGAATTTCATACTTCTAGGTACATGTATTTGACTTCTAGAACTTCTAAAGGATATTTCAACACAACTCTAGAAACTTCTTGAAGCTACTAGCAAATAAAGTTTATTTTTTTTCAACACCCCCCTAAACTTGATTTGTGACTCCAAGAGCGCTTCG